>CAXIWU010000008.1:0-29361 GCA_964036295.1 Plumapathes pennacea | reverse complement strand
GTTAATTAGGATTCTTTTCCGTTCTTCGTTAATTAGGCAAATAGTTAATAATGGTAATAGGACTGAGTGGAGTCCGATTCGGTCTGTAATCATACGAGTGATTACGAAATCGGACGACCGCGCTTCGCGGGAGTCTGATTTCGTAATCACGAGTATGATTACAGACCGACATCGGACGACACGAAGTCCTCTTACCAATTAATCATAAATATTACAATTTCTGAGAATGAAATGATCATATAGCTTCAGCGTCTTCTCCTGTACTATACATAAAAACAAAGCATCAAGAAGTACTTCATCGCCGATCTATTTTAACACGCGCGTACACACGGTTCGGCGTTTGTAAACACGCCGCTTGTTCGTAGTTATCTAGCTCTCAGTTATATCAACTTAAAATACTTGAGAGAAAGAAGAAGCTAATTTACCCAATGATTTGAGTTGAATGCGGATTTTTGAAGTAAAAGTAAAAAGTGTGTAAGTTCTTTACACTCAGTAAAAATCAGTAAACCCATCACGAACTCACAAATTGAAAGACAGTTTATTTCGACTTTTCAGGTTTACATTTTTTAACATAACAGGTACTTTGAAACTCAGAATACTAGTTTATTTTTTTCACAGAAGTTTACTCCAAAGCATTCAAAGGAAATATTCAAGACTGAAAAAATCTGTATCTTAGCGGGTCGGCACAGCAATTACAAACTTACCGATTTCTTGACGGCTTAATTTTCTAGGAGCGTTTGTCCATCACAGTCCATCACAACAAAGTTAAGTTTCTTCCATGATTTTGAAATGAATTAACGACGTTCATTGACATTGGCCGAGCCGTAAGTTTCAGAGTGTCTATAGCACAGCATGCTGGCGATGTCGTGAACTAAACAAACGCGCCCGACCGGCGAAAATTTCCTGTCTTCTTTCGTTACATAGTGACTGTTCACGTTCTTTGATTGACCACAAACTGTTCCTTGCATGTTAAGTTGTCCAAGAATTAACAAAATTCGCCTTTCGAGAAGCCACAAACTCACACCGGCAATCGAGTTTTCCACTGAAAATCAGTGTAACGCTGATTGGTGCATTTAAATTTCACTCTTTCTTATGATTGGTCAAGCCAACTGTCCGATTACAGAACAAAGAAGTATCCGATTACAGAACAATAGGTGTCCAATTAATGATTAATCGGGGGGTTTATGAACCAATCACATTCGAGGAAATTGTAATATTTATGATTAATTGTATGAATGCCCGGTCAAGCGGGACAAAACGGCTGGCGAGTTGAAACCATAAGAGAGTGCAGTGAGATAGAGTGAGTTAGTTTTGAACAGCCAAGGACAGAAGAGACAAGAACTCAATGTTGGACGAATGTGACGTCAAATTGTTTGTACGGAGAATTGTGGGCTGACCGATAACAAATAAAATACGCTGTGAAGTCCAACATTCTGTTCCCATGTTGATAATTGGTGCTGGAATGAACTACTTTGGCCTGTCAATAGTGTTCGAGGTTTCCTGGTCCCCCCCTTGTCATGCATCACGCAGACAAGGGTATTATCCTGAGTATGTCCGAAAGACTCACAGGGGGTTTCATCGGGTAACCAGCCCGACTCATTGTTGCCAGGATGACATTTTTGCAACGATAACTTAGTGTAACTTCTAATTATTAGAAATAAGATAATCGTAAATATCCCCTCACTCTGTAGTGCTATGTATACACTGGAGGTTTGTTGAACAAATTTGAAGTATTTCCGATGTAGCGTGAGAAACCTATACAAGATGAAGTTTGTACAAGTGGCGCACTGAGCGAGGCTTAAACTGGAGCACTTCCTCAGGGACCGACGGTCCAGCCAGGAAGTAGTTGTTGTTTCCTAATATCCCAGAATATCGGCCTGTGCTCAATGAAATCAAAATGGCCTTCGAAAGCTAGTTATATATAAAGTCGATAAAGTCCGACATCAGGTTCAACACTTGACGTTTCTGTAAGTTGTTTAGTTTGTATTTTCGAAATTTAATACGATAAAACTTTGTGTGTTATAGTTATTACGGTTTACTTTTTTTTTCCAACACTAGTTCTCTTGGGGGTACTCCCATATATAAGCCATATAGGTATGTGCCGACCGAAAGGGTATCGTTTTCAAGCATTTTTAGTCTGAAATAGGGTATCGATTTTGCCTTTTTGGTCTGAAATAGGGTATCGATTGTCTTTTTGGTCTGTGATAGGTATGATTTTAACAGAAATATGTTGCCGCGGACATTCTACGGTAAATGGAAAAAAAACAGGGCGGAAATCGTTGCAAAAGAACAAAAATCTCTAAACAAAGGTCTGAAATAGGGTATACATTTTGGAGTCGGGTCTGAAATAGGGTATACATTTTTAGAGTCAGGTCTGTAATAGGGTATAGAAAATCAAGTATTTCTGTCTGAAATAGGGTAAGGGTTTTCAGGACCGGGCGGGAGACCCCCAACCTTGCAAGGATATTAGATAATGGCGAGTGTTTGACTGTGAGAAGTCCCTGTCCTGATTATTACCCTCGCTTCGCTCGGGGATAATGTCTAATATCTAATTTCTAATGTCAAGTTTTGAATTTTTAAATGAAACAAAAAATATATATACCAAAGAAGCGAGAAATGTAAATGTAACCAAAGAAATGTAACTATTAAATATAAATTTTGGCAAATGGTTTGAACCCAGGAGTGTGAACAGTAGGTTGGTTGTCATCGTCCGGGTTAGAGTAGTCTCCAGAAAGACTGTTGTTGGTGACTGACGTTTCGACTACCTGAGCGGAAGTCATCTTCAGAGTCAAGTGAAAAGTATTCGTCAGATGGCGGTATATATGTCTCTGGTTGTAGACGTGATTGGTCCGTTATGTCGGTCTATGGTTGGTCGAGTCGGCTTGGTTGTGTTTCGTTATTGGTCAGTTCATGTTCTTTTGTCCTGTTGATTAGTCTATTGTTCATTCGATTGCGTTTGATGTCATCTATCAGTCGTTTGTAAGGTGCCGGTAGTTGTTGGCATCTATTGAGTGGTTTCCGTTCTAAGTTTGTGTACCAGCTTTCCAGTGTAAGTCGTTGGTAGTAGTTGGTACTTCAGTTCAGAGTAAGGCCGGCCGGTTAGCGCCGCACACAATGCGACAGGCAGGAGTCAGTGCTGCCGGTGAATGTTGAGAGTCTTCCGCGCCGCGCCGACGACACAGGAGAACAGCCTGGAGGATGCAGATTTGTCGCTATCAATGCCAATGTGGATATTTCTGTCTGATTCTGGCCTTTTTTCAGTGCAAGATATATGTCTGATCTCATTTTCGATCAGCATTGGCGAGTTCTGCAAACGACCTAGAGCGAATTTGACAGAGAGAAGGGAAGACAGCGTGGAGTGGCCGCTGGCTTCTTTATTTAACTAATATTCTATATTTCTGTACTTAATTTTCAATACGGACCTAATTATTTTCTCTTAATTTCTCTTGTTTGTAAATGTTAAATTAAACCCAATAACATACCTAATCATTTATATTGTTATTATTATTGCTTTCATTTGTTTGAATGCACTCTCCAATCTTAAAAGACAGAAAGCAATGAAAGACCCACTGATTTAAATAGACACAAGTCATCATATTCGACTTCAAGTGGATAGGACCACGCATTGCTTCACGAATCCAGGCTAAGAGAGCAAGGCTATACTTGGATATTTAACATGTATACATTAGAAGTTTGTTAAACAACTTAGAAGTATTTCCGATGTAGTGTGAGAAACCCATACAAGGTGACGTTTGTACGAGTGGCGGATTGTGCGAGGCTTAAATTGGAGCACTTCCTCAGGGACCGGCGGTCCAGCCAGGAAGTCATGGTGAAGTTTATGAAGATAAAAAACAACAGGCTACACTGTCAGTGTTTAACTAATATTCCATATTTAACTAATATTCAAGATGGATTTGTCGACTTCAGGAAAAAATCTGGAGAGGCTTTACGTTCCAGTGGAGGATGTCAAATTGCAATCGAAACTGAGTGATGCCACTATCGTAGCTGGATATGGATGAGATGGGACCACTTTCTTCTTCACAATCCCGCGATTAATGCTGAGCCTTGCGATTTTTGGCAAAATCGTGGATGTCCACCGAGGCTTAGTAAATAGAGCTTGGGTACTGATCTCTGGCAGAACACACTTAGTGGCCGAAACGCTTGATTGGTGTGGTGAAAGTTTGTTGTTTCTACAGTTATAAAGAATATGTACGCTTTTTGAAGGAGAAAAGACACAATTGAATTAAATGTGGTGAAGGTTTCACACAGGAAAGGAAGTACCAACATATGTATTTGATGATAGGCAGGCAAAGGACAGACGTGTACAAACTGGCTGAGCTTTACAGAGTACTTCGATGCCCCGTATGTGATGACGATGGGAAAACGACAGGTATTCTCCTCTTTGTGTATTTGCAGCACATCAAGAATGATAGCTCTGCCTTCCTGAATTCTGATGGCGGAGTCCTGCTCACAGGAATACTAGATAATGGCGAGTGTTTGTCTGTAAGAAGACCAAGGAGCACCGTGAATAACACCCATTGATGTAAATAGGCACAAATAGTCATATTCAACACCAAGTGAATGGGACATGGTATTGCTTTACAAATCCGGTGTAGTGTGAAAACTTTTTACGGGGTGACATTCTTGAATAATGCTCAGTGGAGAAGGGGTAAGTTGCAGCACTTCCTGAGGGACCGGTGGTCCAGCCAGAATGTCCTCCATAGATATTTGAAGACCGGAAACACAAGGTCTACGTTAGAAGGGAAGACAGCGTGGAGTGGCCGCTGACTTCTTTATTTAACTAATATTCTATATTTCTATACTTAATTTTCAATACGGACCTAATTATTTTCTCTTAATTTCTCTTGTTTGTAAATGTTAAATTAAACCCAATAACATACCCAATCATTTATATTGTTATTATTATTATTATTATTATTATTATTGCTTTCATTTGTTTGAATGCACTCTCCAATCTTAAAAGATAGCAAGCAATGAAAGACCCACTGATTTAAATAGACACAAATCATCATATTCGACTTCAAGTGGATAGGACCACGCATTGCTTCATGAATCCAGGCTAAGAGAGCAAGGCTATACTTGGATATTTAACATGCATACATTAGAAGTTTGTTAAACAACTTTGAAGTATTTCCGATGTAGTGTGAGAAACCTATACAAGGTGACGTTTGTACGAGTGGCGCATTGAGCGAGGCTTAAATTGGAGCACTTCCTCAGGGACCGGCGGTCCAGCCAGGAAGTCATGGTGATATATATGAAGATAAAAAACAACAGGCTACACTGTCAGTGTTTAACTAATATTCTATATTTAACTAATATTCAAGATGGATTTGTCGACTTCAGGCAAAAAATCTGGAGGCTTTACGTTCCAGTGGAGGATGTCGAATTGCAATCGAAACTGAGCGATGCCACTATCGTAGCTGGATATGGATGAGTTGGGACCACTTTCTTCTTCACAATCCCGCGATCAACGCTGAGCCTTGCGATTTTAGGCAAAATCGTGGATGTCCCCCGAGGACTGGTAAATAGAGCTTGGGTACTGATCTCTGGCAGAACGCACTTAGTGGCCGAAACGCTTGATTGGTGTGGTGAAAGTTTGTTGTTTCTACAGTTATAAAGAATATGTACGCTTTTTGAAGGAGAAAAGACACAATTGAATTAAATGTGAGTAAGGTGATAATGTGAGTAAGGCCGGCCGGTTAGCGCCGCACACAATGCGACAGGCAGGAGTCAGTGCTGCCGGTGAATGTTGAGAGTCTTCCGCGCCGCGCCGACGACACAGGAGAACAGCCTGGAGGATGCAGATTTGTCGCTATCAATGCCAATGTCGATATTTCTGTCTGATTCTGGCCGTTTTTCAGTGCAAGATATATGTCTGATCTCATTTTCGATCAGCATTGGCGAGTTCTGCAAACGACCTAGAGCGAATTTGACAGAGAGACAGACAGAGAAACGAGTGGTAGTCATTTTCAAATCATACAGTTCGCTAAAGAAATCGGGAAAAAATCTGGAGAGGCTTTACGTTCCAGATGAGGATGTCAAATTGCAATCCAAACTGAGTGATGCCACTATCGTAGCTGGATATGGATGAGATGGGACCACTTTCTTCTTCACAATCCCGCGATTAATGCTGAGCCTTGCGATTTTTGGCAAAATCGTGGATGTCCACCGAGGTTTAGTAAATAGAGCTTGGGTACTGATCTCTGGCAGAACACACTTAGTGGCCGAAACGCTTGATTGGTGTGGTGAAAGTTTGTTGTTTCTACAGTTATAAAGAATATGTACGCTTTTTGAAGGAGAAAAGACACAATTGAATTAAATGTGGTGAAGGTTTCACACAGGAAAGGAAGTACCAACATATGTATTTGATGATAGGCAGGCAAAGGACAGACGTGTACAAACTGGCTGAGCTTTACAGAGTACTTCGATGCCCCGTATGTGAAACGACAGGTATTCTCTTTGTGTATTTGCAGCACATCAAGAATGATAGCTCTGCCTTCCTGAATTCTGATGGCGGAGTCCTGCTCACAGGAATACTAGATAATGGCGAGTGTTTGTCTGTAAGAAGACCCTGTCGTGATTATCGTCTAGCAGTTAATCGTACCATTAAACGGACAAAGAGAATATGACTAAACTGGCCAACAAGACCAGGCTCGAAGATGAGACTTTACTCAAATTTGCTCAAGGTGAGGGGAAGCCAAAGAGGGGCGAAGACCTGAAGATTATATATCTTATTCAGTCCACATTCAGGTTGTGGCCACAGCAGAAGGATGAACTTGGGTGGAAGGTGGAAACCAACGGCGATTTCCCGCAATTTTTGCTCCAACGTGGTGCTGACGATACTTTCTTGTCAAGTATCCAGACCACAGCACCTCTTAAGTGTGTAGGTTTTAGATATTTTTTCCATTCTCTGAATAATTGTATTGAGAGTTTTTTTTTTTATACGTGTTCTCTATTTTTGTCACAGGCAGACGTTACCACAGCCCATCTGCCAATCCATTCCGGCAGACACAAGAATGGTGCCGGAGGCCTGAGGATCTGGCACCGATGGTGGATTCTAAAATGAGTCGGCCTGGAACCATCAGGGCAGGTTTAAGTTCGGTTGGGAAATTCTGCGAGTTCGTGGTTAGATAATGGCGAGTGTTTACCTGTGAGAAGTCCGTCGTGATTATTATCCTCGCTTCGCTCGAGGATAATGTCTAATATCTAATTTTTAATGTCAAGTTTTGAATTTTTAAATGAAACAAAAAAATATATACCAAAGAAGCGACTTCCTGTCCCTTTCCTAAAATGTAACTATTAAATATACATTTTAATATTTATTTTTTAATTTGTAAATGCAACAAAAACATAATTTTCTAAATGGTCTCTGGGAGACAAAAATGATGGTATGTCTCCTCCAGGTGTACAAAAGATAAGAATGAAGTGTGTAAGGGCCAGCTCCGCAACCATCAAGAAGACCACATATCTAGTAACCCTTAACGTTCTGCATTGACAAGAGACAACGATTTGCTGTCTTAAGATGCTTCAGGTATTACTATTGTTATTATTATTATTATTAATTCCACAAATTACTTCTCCTTCTAGCTGTGAACAGCTACAGGAGGACTTGCTACATGCTTCAGACTGATGCAAGAGCTGGTCAGTAACCTTGAAGACCGAGAAACGTAAAGTGCTTCACATTTCTAGAAAAAGAGACCAGTCTGCCTCCCACGTGTATTCCCTCGATGGTGCAAGGCTGCCAGCGATTATTCAACATAAACATTTAGGGGTTTGGCTATAAAACACCCTGTCTTGGGACTACCATATTACTTCCATCTGCAGCAAAGCCAAAAAGATTTTAGGCTCATTAAGAATGCTTCCTCGTAAACATCCACCAAAGCCGCGAAAAGGCGATCAACCACAGAAAGGGAAAGCTTGTTTAAACGAAAGTTATCCTGTGTATCTTTAAATACAAGGAGCACCGTGAATAACACCCATTGATGTAAATAGGCATAAGATATTTAACATGCATACATTAGAAGTTTGTTAAACAACTTTGAAGTATTTCCGATGTAGTGTGAGAAACCTATACAAGGTGACGTTTGTACGAGTGGCGCATTGAGCGAGGCTTAAATTGGAGCACTTCCTCAGGGACCGGCGGTCCAGCCAGGAAGTCATGGTGATATATATGAAGATAAAAAACAACAGGCTACACTGTCAGTGTTTAACTAATATTCCATATTTAACTAATATTCAAGATGGATTTGTCGACTTCAGGCAAAAAATCTGGAGGCTTTACGTTCCAGTGGAGGATGTCAAATTGCAATCGAAACTGAGCGATGCCACTATCGTAGCTGGATATGGATGAGATGGGACCACTTTCTTCTTCACAATCCCGCGATCAACGCTGAGCCTTGCGATTTTAGGCAAAATCGTGGATGTCCCCCGAGGACTGGTAAATAGAGCTTGGGTACTGATCTCTGGCAGAACGCACTTAGTGGCCCAAATGCTTGATTGGTGTGGTGAAAGTCTGTTGTTCCTATAGTTATAAAGAATATGTACGCATTTTGAAGGAGAAAAGACACAATTGAATTAAATGTGAAGGTTTCACACAGGAAAGGAAGTACCAACATATGTATTTGATGATAGGCAAGCAAAGGACAGACGTGTACAAACTGGCTGAGCTTTACAGAGTACTTCGATGCCCCGTATGTGACGATGGGAAAACGACAGGTATTCTCCTCTTTGTTATTTGCAGCACATCAAGAATGATAGCTCTGCCTTCCTGAATTCTGATGGCGGAGTCCTGCTCACAGGAATACTAGATAATGGCGAGTGTTTGTCTGTAAGAAGTCCCTGTCGTGATTATCGTCTAGCAGTTAATCGTACCATTAAACGGACAAAGAGAATATGACTAAACTGGCCAACAAGACCAGGCTCGAAGATGAGACTTTACTCAAATTTGCTCAAGGTGAGGGGAAGCCAAAGAGGGGCGAAGACCTGAAGATTATATATCTTATTCAGTCCACATTCAGGTTGTGGCCACAGCAGAAGGATGAACTTGGGTGGAAGGTGGAAACCAACGGCGATTTCCCGCAATTTTTGCTCCAACGTGGTGCTGACGATACTTTCTTGTCAAGTATCCAGACCACAGCACCTCTTAAGTGTGTAGGTTTTAGATATTTTTTCCATTCTCTGAATAATTGTATTGAGAGTTTTTTTTTTATACGTGTTCTCTATTTTTGTCACAGGCAGACGTTACCACAGCCCATCTGCCAATCCATTCCGGCAGACACAAGAATGGTGCCGGAGGCCTGAGGATCTGGCACCGATGGTGGATTCTAAAATGAGTCGGCCTGGAACCATCAGGGCAGGTTTAAGTTCGGTTGGGAAATTCTGCGAGTTCGTGGTTAGATAATGGCGAGTGTTTACCTGTGAGAAGTCCGTCGTGATTATTATCCTCGCTTCGCTCGAGGATAATGTCTAATATCTAATTTTTAATGTCAAGTTTTGAATTTTTAAATGAAACAAAAAAATATATACCAAAGAAGCGACTTCCTGTCCCTTTCCTAAAATGTAACTATTAAATATACATTTTAATATTTATTTTTTAATTTGTAAATGCAACAAAAACATAATTTTCTAAATGGTCTCTGGGAGACAAAAATGATGGTATGTCTCCTCCAGGTGTACAAAAGATAAGAATGAAGTGTGTAAGGGCCAGCTCCGCAACCATCAAGAAGACCACATATCTAGTAACCCTTAACGTTCTGCATTGACAAGAGACAACGATTTGCTGTCTTAAGATGCTTCAGGTATTACTATTGTTATTATTATTATTATTAATTCCACAAATTACTTCTCCTTCTAGCTGTGAACAGCTACAGGAGGACTTGCTACATGCTTCAGACTGATGCAAGAGCTGGTCAGTAACCTTGAAGACCGAGAAACGTAAAGTGCTTCACATTTCTAGAAAAAGAGACCAGTCTGCCTCCCACGTGTATTCCCTCGATGGTGCAAGGCTGCCAGCGATTATTCAACATAAACATTTAGGGGTTTGGCTATAAAACACCCTGTCTTGGGACTACCATATTACTTCCATCTGCAGCAAAGCCAAAAAGATTTTAGGCTCATTAAGAATGCTTCCTCGTAAACATCCACCAAAGCCGCGAAAAGGCGATCAACCACAGAAAGGGAAAGCTTGTTTAAACGAAAGTTATCCTGTGTATCTTTAAATACAAGGAGCACCGTGAATAACACCCATTGATGTAAATAGGCATAAGATATTTAACATGCATACATTAGAAGTTTGTTAAACAACTTTGAAGTATTTCCGATGTAGTGTGAGAAACCTATACAAGGTGACGTTTGTACGAGTGGCGCATTGAGCGAGGCTTAAATTGGAGCACTTCCTCAGGGACCGGCGGTCCAGCCAGGAAGTCATGGTGATATATATGAAGATAAAAAACAACAGGCTACACTGTCAGTGTTTAACTAATATTCTATATTTAACTAATATTCAAGATGGATTTGTCGACTTCAGGCAAAAAATCTGGAGGCTTTACGTTCCAGTGGAGGATGTCGAATTGCAATCGAAACTGAGTGATGCCACTATCGTAGCTGGATATGGATGAGTTGGGACCACTTTCTTCTTCACAATCCCGCGATCAACGCTGAGCCTTGCGATTTTAGGCAAAATCGTGGATGTCCCCCGAGGACTGGTAAATAGAGCTTGGGTACTGATCTCTGGCAGAACGCACTTAGTGGCCCAAATGCTTGATTGGTGTGGTGAAAGTCTGTTGTTCCTATAGTTATAAAGAATATGTACGCATTTTGAAGGAGAAAAGACACAATTGAATTAAATGTGAAGGTTTCACACAGGAAAGGAAGTACCAACATATGTATTTGATGATAGGCAAGCAAAGGACAGACGTGTACAAACTGGCTGAGCTTTACAGAGTACTTCGATGCCCCGTATGTGACGATGGGAAAACGACAGGTATTCTCCTCTTTGTTATTTGCAGCACATCAAGAATGATAGCTCTGCCTTCCTGAATTCTGATGGCGGAGTCCTGCTCACAGGAATACTAGATAATGGCGAGTGTTTGTCTGTAAGAAGTCCCTGTCGTGATTATCGTCTAGCAGTTGATCGTACCATTAAACGGACAAAGAGAATATGACTAAACTGGCCAACAAGACCAGGCTCGAAGATGAGACTTTACTCAAATTTGCTCAAGGTGAGGGGAAGCCAAAGAGGGGCGAAGACCTGAAGATTATATATCTTATTCAGTCCACATTCAGGTTGTGGCCACAGCAGAAGGATGAACTTGGGTGGAAGGTGGAAACCAACGGCGATTTCCCGCAATTTTTGCTCCAACGTGGTGCTGACGATACTTTCTTGTCAAGTATCCAGACCACAGCACCTCTTAAGTGTGTAGGTTTTAGATATTTTTTCCATTCTCTGAATAATTGTATTGAGAGTTTTTTTTTTATACGTGTTCTCTATTTTTGTCACAGGCAGACGTTACCACAGCCCATCTGCCAATCCATTCCGGCAGACACAAGAATGGTGCCGGAGGCCTGAGGATCTGGCACCGATGGTGGATTCTAAAATGAGTCGGCCTGGAACCATCAGGGCAGGTTTAAGTTCGGTTGGGAAATTCTGCGAGTTCGTGGTTAGATAATGGCGAGTGTTTACCTGTGAGAAGTCCGTCGTGATTATTATCCTCGCTTCGCTCGAGGATAATGTCTAATATCTAATTTTTAATGTCAAGTTTTGAATTTTTAAATGAAACAAAAAAATATATACCAAAGAAGCGACTTCCTGTCCCTTTCCTAAAATGTAACTATTAAATATACATTTTAATATTTATTTTTTAATTTGTAAATGCAACAAAAACATAATTTTCTAAATGGTCTCTGGGAGACAAAAATGATGGTATGTCTCCTCCAGGTGTACAAAAGATAAGAATGAAGTGTGTAAGGGCCAGCTCCGCAACCATCAAGAAGACCACATATCTAGTAACCCTTAACGTTCTGCATTGACAAGAGACAACGATTTGCTGTCTTAAGATGCTTCAGGTATTACTATTGTTATTATTATTATTATTAATTCCACAAATTACTTCTCCTTCTAGCTGTGAACAGCTACAGGAGGACTTGCTACATGCTTCAGACTGATGCAAGAGCTGGTCAGTAACCTTGAAGACCGAGAAACGTAAAGTGCTTCACATTTCTAGAAAAAGAGACCAGTCTGCCTCCCACGTGTATTCCCTCGATGGTGCAAGGCTGCCAGCGATTATTCAACATAAACATTTAGGGGTTTGGCTATAAAACACCCTGTCTTGGGACTACCATATTACTTCCATCTGCAGCAAAGCCAAAAAGATTTTAGGCTCATTAAGAATGCTTCCTCGTAAACATCCACCAAAGCCGCGAAAAGGCGATCAACCACAGAAAGGGAAAGCTTGTTTAAACGAAAGTTATCCTGTGTATCTTTAAATACAAGGAGCACCGTGAATAACACCCATTGATGTAAATAGGCATAAGATATTTAACATGCATACATTAGAAGTTTGTTAAACAACTTTGAAGTATTTCCGATGTAGTGTGAGAAACCTATACAAGGTGACGTTTGTACGAGTGGCGCATTGAGCGAGGCTTAAATTGGAGCACTTCCTCAGGGACCGGCGGTCCAGCCAGGAAGTCATGGTGATATATATGAAGATAAAAAACAACAGGCTACACTGTCAGTGTTTAACTAATATTCTATATTTAACTAATATTCAAGATGGATTTGTCGACTTCAGGCAAAAAATCTGGAGGCTTTACGTTCCAGTGGAGGATGTCGAATTGCAATCGAAACTGAGTGATGCCACTATCGTAGCTGGATATGGATGAGTTGGGACCACTTTCTTCTTCACAATCCCGCGATCAACGCTGAGCCTTGCGATTTTTGGCAAAATCGTGGATGTCCCCCGAGGACTGGTAAATAGAGCTTGGGTACTGATCTGATGACATTTGATGTCATTTGCATGTGCCAGCCGTCGGCAAAATTCGCGGCGGACTGGTGCCGAATTTTAAATTTCTGCAGGTATTTTAGAATTTTAGAACAGATGGTCTTCGTCAGATCATTTATTTACAAAACTCTAAACCAATTACAATAAGTTTGACGTACGGAATGGCTAAAGTGAAACGCGATCATTTCCGGCGAGGAAGGTTTCCCGGAAAAAGCCTGTTTTCAACACAAGATGAAAAAAAGGTGGGGGAAGGCAGTGTGGCCGAGTGGTTTATTTGTTTATTTGCAGCACATCAAGAATGATGACTCTGCCTTCCTGAATTCTGATGGCGGAGTCCTTCTTGCAGGGATATTAGATAATGGCGTGTAGGTTTTAGATATTTTTTCCATTCTCTGAATAATTGTATTGAGAGTTTTTTTTTATACGTGTTCTCTATTTTTGTCACAGGTAGACGTTACCACAGCCCATTTGCCAATCCACTCCGGCAGACACAAGAATGGCGTTGGAAACCATGAACAGATATGATCGAGTACGTAAGGTTAAAATTATTATTTCAATATATTTATAATAATGCCTGCATTTTGCTCCTTTTCCTCTGCTGCGTATTTTATTGAACTGTTGGACCTCTTTGCCTTCAAGATTTCTGAAGTCACATTAATTGATGATTTAATATGCAGCACATCCAAATTCTGTGGGGTGACATGAAAGAGGCAGTCAGGAAGGTCTATAAGAAAGAAACCTTGGTTCTAAGTGGAGATGGAAGGATGGACTCTCAAGGACATAGTACCAAATACTGTGTTTATTCTTGATGAATCATGACACGGATGTGATAATCGATATCGAGGTAGTTTAAAACGAGAGGTTGGAGGTTCAGTTCAGAGGCTAGTTTTAAAGAGGTTACTTGAAAGGATAGTGGAATCCTACAACTTAGGAGAGGTAGTCACTGATGCATCAGGAGTGATCATCAAACTAAATCCATGACATCAAAGGTACACGATTGTACAGTGTAGTATTCAATGTAATTTATGATAGTACTGCTGGGTTGAATAAGGTTCAGCAAGTCTCTCAACCCCAAGAAATATTATGTACTTGTTTATTCAGCATGAGTAGAATGCTAAATAATGATAATGATAGTTTATTTTGAACTTTATATTGTACATGTACTGGGTATGTGACCTTGTAGTTTGTATTTCTGTTCAACAGAAAAATACAGCGAAAAGCTGCCAGAATTGTTCCATTCATAGGACATCTAGTACACGGCCTGTAAATTGACTGCCTCATTGACAGAGATACATCATATTTTTCAGAGTTTGGAAAAAACTTTTGTGTTTGGTTGACCTTGGTTGTCCCATGCAATTTTCAATGTTTCCTTAAAGCCATAGATTGTCCAGAGCAACCGTCAGTTTGAACCATGCTTTTATGTACATGTTACAGAATTTAGACTTTTGCCAGTGTCCATAATGTATTCACTGAAATGGAATGATATAGAATATACCATACAATTTGTCTTGTTGTGAGTTATGAACAGCTGTAAACAGTGACCAAATTCCCTTTTTCTACACAGGCATCAAAGACTAAAGGTTGCCAACAGCTTGCAAAGTGGATAGATTTCATTCACAATCATTTTTTGTACTGCTGTTAAAGTGCAATGGTGATGAGGAAAGATTGAGGGTTTGTTAGGAAATGGCAAACACCAGATATTTAGTGCTCTTTGGTTCAATTTATGGTACAAAAAATGGACAGATTTGTATGTGAACATGTGCTGAAGAAGAGTGATTCACAAATATTATTAATTTAAGTTCATAACAATAATAAACCAGTTGATCTGGTTCCTGACGAGTGCAATACACTCCCATCTTTGCACTCGTTTTGGCCAGTATTTGCACTCAAAAATGTGAAGTCGTGTAATAAATTATTTTAAGTATTTATTGATACTAGTACATGTATGTATTATTTCATAGTCATTTATTTTCAGAGTGCAAGATTAGCCTCACTAAATTGGCATTAGGAAAATAATGTAATTTATTGCTGCAGTTTTGCTGTTTTGAATTAGTTGTTTAGCTGGTATACATAATGTTCAGGAAAGATTTACTGCACTAGCAGCTGGTGTGAGCAGAAAAAATTGCCCTCTAAACAAGTTGGAATTAATAGATAGCACTGACAGAGACTGTTAAATACAGTATGTAGAAATTGAGTCCTGGATGCCTTCATAGACTCAAGGTCAATAATCAATTTGCAAGCCAGTATACTAACTGTACATCATTAAGTGAAAAGAATCAATTTGTATTTACCACTGACAGTTAGAAAAGTGTTTGAGTGGTGTTACGAGAATTGAAAGTTTAATAAGTTTATATTTGAGCAAGCAAATCCTATACAGTTCCACAATAATATTGCTAGTGAGATACTATTCCAGCTGTTATTACCACCAACACCAACCCCCCCCCCCCCATTGCCAACCACAGAACACACTTGATAACATTCTTAATATTATAGACTTCAGTGCTTTGTTTTATTTTCCACAGGTCCAAAAATATCAATGGGAGAAACATGAAGTTCACTGAGCCCAATTGGAAAAAGTACCTTTCTGTGATAAGAAGAGTTAGTTTACCCATATGACATAAGAAATGAGACATTTTAAGAGAAGAATGTCAATATGGTAATACTCTGATCATGCTCATCTTGTATCTCACAGCATCTTACATTGATAGAGAATGTGCTTATCTGACTCTCTTTTGTCTAATATTCTGTAGAATTATTGTATATTTTATAATGCATTTTTCCATTTTCACTTACAGAACTTCTTATTTTTTCAATATGTTGGGGAGTATAGGGTTATATTTTCCTGGCATGGGATTTTGTGCTTTTGTACATGTACCAGGCAACACATGCAACAATTGAGAACTTCTGAGAAGTACAGTATATTATGTAACCCACTTGAGAAGTATGTATACATTTTACCTATGAATGTAGTGCAAAAACTGACTTGACTTGTATAATTACGGGACAAAATAAATTACTGTGAAATGGACATGGCATAATTTTGTGTGAAAGAGAATATTATCATGATGAGAACCAATGAAATAGGGTATATATTTATGGAGTCAGGTCTAAAATGGGTATAGTAAGTCAGATATTTTGGTCTGAAATAGGGTAAGGGGTTTTCAGGTCCAGGCGGCACACCACCACCACCCAAAATTATGATGAGTACTCTCCGGAATGGGACACATGCCAGTATCATGTAAATGCTAATATAGTGTCATCCGCCTTTAATTACATTATATAATATTGAGATGTGTAGTGAAAGCATACAGTACATGAGAGCTCTAAGCAGTGTCATACATAATCGATTACTTGGGCGTGGGACCTCTGCGAATATCGTATTTCTAGTATATGTATTCCTATGTATTCCCGTGTATTCCCATGTATTCCTATGTATTCCATACATGAGAGCTCTACCCAGCAGTGTCATATGTAATCGATTAGGGCTGGGGCTTCTGCGAATATCGTATTTCTAGTAAGTTATTCTATTATCCACGTGTTTGGCGAAAACCCATGTAGGAACAACTCACCAATATTTTATCCTTGTCACAAATTTCCTCCACTATAACATTGAGTCTACTTGGCCCACGTACCTCAATATGTCTGGAAGATACGCTGCAAATGAGGTCCAAATGTCATTCAGTGGATTTGTACCTTTTCCAGTCGCCATTTTTTTCCGACACTTGTTTCCAGTCCCCCTTGTGTCCCGAGGTGGGGACTGGAACAGGGAGCGAAATTGGTTTAATCCCCCACCCCCACGGGGACAGATCGTTGTTCAAAACGGGCCCGGTTACTAAGCTAAAAAAGAGATGGTCGCAATGTTATTGTCAGCTTATCATACGTTCTCACAGTGTCGCTATTTACTGGAGGCTAAAGAACTATTCGAAGCTTAAAGGTACGATATTTTAAAATGCTTTCTACGTGTTTAATCAACTTTTGTTGTTCAAAAATGAAGCTTTATGGCGTGCAGCCCAAAACTCTATCATGGTTCTCAGGATAACTGTCGCAGCGATCACAAAGAACCATGGTAAATGGCGTTCTTTCTGATTCTAATGTAGTCACATGTGGCATCCCACAGGGGTCCATACTGGGCCCCTTGCCTTTCCTCCTGTACATCAATGACTTACCAAACTCTAATCTAGAATCAAATGTTCGTATGTACACGGATGACACAAGTCTCACATATGCCTCTAACAGCCTGGATGAGTTATCCCACACTATCAATAACGACCTTAAAAATGTACATGCTTGGCTCAGTGCGAATAGACTTAGTCTGAATATCACGAAAACTAAGTGTATGTTTTTGGGTACACGCCAGAGGCTTGGTCTGATCCCAGAAAATCCGGATATCAGCATAAATGGTTGCCAAATAGAAAGGGTCAAAACCTACAAATGTCTAGGCGTATATATTGATGGGTTAATCACATGGGAATCTCACATCAATATTATCTCTAAAAAAGTTGCAAAAGGTTTAGGTGTTTTGAGAAGACTCCGGCTATTTGTACCGAGAAATACACTAATCACTATTTACAATTCTTTAATTGCTCCCTACCTAGACTATTGTAGTTCTGTATGGGGCTCAATGGGCAAATGTTTATCCCAAAAGGCCCAGAAACTCCAAAATAGGGCAGCCAGAATCATTACTCACTCAATTTATGACACCAGATCGAAAGATATTTTCAACAACCTAGGCTGGAAAGACCTGGCAGAAAGACGCCGCCAGCAACTAGCTACCATTATGTTTAAAACCATGAATAACCAGGTTCCACAATATATTTCTCAACTATTTACTAAAACTAGTGATATACATGCATATGGCCTGCGCCGATCTGGTGATAGTCTTTTTATACCAAGACCTAATACTGAAGCCTTAAAAAATGCTTTTCATACAGAGGGGCTATACTATGGAACAGTCTATCTAAAGACCAATGCAATACTTCTGGTATTGCACAGTTTATTAACCAGGTATACGTTATAGATTAATAAACTTTTATTTGTAGGCTGTAAATATTATAGGTATTTTTAGCATACTAGCCATAGATTTTAAATAATTAGGCAATTACTAAGTTAATTATATAGATTTTAAGTATTTTGTAATATATTTTATATTGTTATATTATCATATTCACGGCTCTCCAGAAGAGCATCTGTAAGTTTCTTAATTACATATGATGATGAGACACTGTGATGAAATAAAGAATATGATGATGATGAGTCGTTTCAAAATCGAATTTTGAATACAGCTGTTACATGATCAATTTCAGCTGTTTTTGGTGACAGGGTTCCTTTCACCACAAAGCTGAATGCCAAAGAACACAGTTCAGGATTTACAGTCATTTCTCTTCTTTGTTTATTTAAAGCACATCAGGAATAATGACCCTGCCTTAATGAACACTGATGCTGGAGTCCTTCTTGCAGGAATATTAGAAAATGGTGAGCGTTTGTCTGTAAGAAGTCCCTGTCCCTCGTTAGGGAGGTTAAATGATTTGACTTCACTCGTTTCTCTGTCTGTCAAACTCGCTCCAGGCTGTTCTCCTTATGTCGTCGGCGCAGAAGACTTGAGACATTGACCAGGACTGCCTCTCCCATGGTGTGCGCTAATGCCCTAATAAGCCCAGGTAAGGTGATTGCTATCTCATGTGACAGACATCAGGGCTTGTTTCTGCCACAGTGTAGCTTAGTGGTCAGTACTTACCAAATCCCTGCTATGTCGCTTGCAGAACTACCCAATGCTGATTGAAAATGGTTCCATGATTTGGAACAATGCAATAGTCATTCTTTCGAAGGAGTTGCTGTCTCTGATGTGACCTGAGTAGGTACGTACGTACGAAAGCGATCGGCCGGCCTGAGCAGCATGCACCTAACCATGCATCTGCTCAGAACCCTTAGAACGCTTCTCTCTTAGAACCCCTTAGCCGGCTTCGCCAGGCACCCTATAATAACCCTAACTTGTTAGACCTGTACAGGCTAACTCGGCGCAAACTCCTATGTACTCAGAACAAAGTTCAGGATTTACAGTCATTTCTCTTCTTTGTTTATTTAAAGCACATCAGGAATAATGACTCTGCCTTAATGAACACTGATGCTGGAGTCCTTCTTGCAGGAATATTAGAAAATGGTGAGCGTTTGTCTGTAAGAAGTCCCTGTCCCTCCTTAAGGAGGTTAAATGATTTGACTTCACTCGTTTTTCTGTCTGTCAAACTCGCTCCAGGCTGTTCTCCTTATGTCATCGGCGCGGAAGACTCTCAACATTCACCGGCAGCACTGACTCCTGCCTGTCGCATTGTGTGCGGCGCTAACCGGCCGGCCGGCCTTACTCGCGCGGTGACCAGGTAACGTGACTGCTATCTGATGTGACAGACATACGTACATTCATTCATACATACATACATACACATACATACCTAACTCGGGGCTACCGAAATTAGTAGCATAGAGACTAACCCTATATCTTCAATCTCTCTATGTGCTGCATTCACTCTTTACGTACAGAGGGTTAGCTTAAATGATTTGAAAATGACTACCACTCGTTTCTCTGTCTGTCTCTCTGTCCAAATCCCTCCAGGTCGCGGTTTCCAGGATGTTCTCCTGTGTCGTCGGCGCGGAAGACACTCTCAACATTCACATTGTGTGCATTGTGTGCGGCGCTAACCGGCCGGCCGGCCTTACTCGCGCGGTGACCAGGTAACGTGACTGCTATCTGATGTGACAGACATACGTACATTCATTCATACATACATACATACATACATACATACATACACATACATACCTAACTCGGGGCTACCGAAATTAGTAGCATAGAGACTAACCCTATATCTTCAATCTCTCTATGTGCTGCATTCACTCTTTACGTACAGAGGGTTAGCAGCTTAAATGATTTGAAAATGACTACCACTCGTTTCTCTGTCTGTCTCTCTGTCCAAATCCCTCCAGGTCGCGGTTTCCAGGATGTTCTCCTGTGTCGTCGGCGCGGAAGACACTCTCAACATTCACATTGTGTGCATTGTGTGCGGCGCTAACCGGCCGGCCGGCCTTACTCGCGCGGTGACCAGGTAACGTGACTGCTATCTGATGTGACAGACATACGTACATTCATTCATTCATTCATTCATGCATACATACAGACAGACATCAGGGCTTCTTACCACCGAAATTAGTAGTACATAGAGACTAACCCTATATCTTCAATCTCTCTATGTGCTGCATTCACTGTTTACGTACGTTAAGGAGCTTAAATGGTTTGAAAATGACTAACACTCGTTTCTCTGTCTGTCTCTCTGTCCAAATCCCAGCTCCAGGTCGCGGTTTCCAGGCTGTTCTCCTGTGTCGTCGGCGCGGCGGTTAGGTTAGACACTCTCAACATTCACCCTGTCGCATTCATTGTGTGCGGCGCTAACCGGCCTTACTCGCGCGGTGACCAGGTAACGTGACTGCTATCTGATGTGACAGACATACGTACATTCATTCATTCATTCATTCATGCATACATACAGACAGACATCAGGGCTTCTTACCACCGAAATTAGTAGTACATAGAGACTAACCCTATATCTTCAATCTCTCTATGTGCTGCATTCACTGTTTACGTACGTTAAGGAGCTTAAATGGTTTGAAAATGACTAACACTCGTTTCTCTGTCTGTCTCTCTGTCCAAATCCCAGCTCCAGGTCGCGGTTTCCAGGCTGTTCTCCTGTGTCGTCGGCGCGGCGGTTAGGTTAGACACTCTCAACATTCACCCTGTCGCATTCATTGTGTGCGGCGCTAACCGGCCTTACTCGCGCGGTGACCAGGTAACGTGACTGCTATCTGATGTGACAGACATACGTACATTCATTCATTCATTCATTCATGCATACATACAGACAGACATCAGGGCTTCTTACCACCGAAATTAGTAGTACATAGAGACTAACCCTATATCTTCAATCTCTCTATGTGCTGCATTCACTGTTTACGTACGTTAAGGAGCTTAAATGGTTTGAAAATGACTAACACTCGTTTCTCTGTCTGTCTCTCTGTCCAAATCCCAGCTCCAGGTCGCGGTTTCCAGGCTGTTCTCCTGTGTCGTCGGCGCGGCGGTTAGGTTAGACACTCTCAACATTCACCCTGTCGCATTCATTGTGTGCGGCGCTAACCGGCCTTACTCGCGCGGTGACCAGGTAACGTGACTGCTATCTGATGTGACAGACATACGTACATTCATTCATTCATTCATTCATGCATACATACAGACAGACATCAGGGCTTCTTACCACCGAAATTAGTAGTACATAGAGACTAACCCTATATCTTCAATCTCTCTATGTGCTGCATTCACTGTTTACGTACGTTAAGGAGCTTAAATGGTTTGAAAATGACTAACACTCGTTTCTCTGTCTGTCTCTCTGTCCAAATCCCAGCTCCAGGTCGCGGTTTCCAGGCTGTTCTCCTGTGTCGTCGGCGCGGCGGTTAGGTTAGACACTCTCAACATTCACCCTGTCGCATTCATTGTGTGCGGCGCTAACCGGCCTTACTCGCGCGGTGACCAGGTAACGTGACTGCTATCTGATGTGACAGACATACGTACATTCATTCATTCATTCATGCATACATACAGACAGACATCAGGGCTTCTTACCACCGAAATTAGTAGTACATAGAGACTAACCCTATATCTTCAATCTCTCTATGTGCTGCATTCACTGTTTACGTACGTTAAGGAGCTTAAATGGTTTGAAAATGACTAACACTCGTTTCTCTGTCTGTCTCTCTGTCCAAATCCCAGCTCCAGGTCGCGGTTTCCAGGCTGTTCTCCTGTGTCGTCGGCGCGGCGGTTAGGTTAGACACTCTCAACATTCACCCTGTCGCATTCATTGTGTGCGGCGCTAACCGGCCTTACTCGCGCGGTGACCAGGTAACGTGACTGCTATCTGATGTGACAGACATACGTACATTCATTCATTCATTCATGCATACATACAGACAGACATCAGGGCTTCTTACCACCGAAATTAGTAGTACATAGAGACTAACCCTATATCTTCAATCTCTCTATGTGCTGCATTCACTGTTTACGTACGTTAAGGAGCTTAAATGGTTTGAAAATGACTAACACTCGTTTCTCTGTCTGTCTCTCTGTCCAAATCCCAGCTCCAGGTCGCGGTTTCCAGGCTGTTCTCCTGTGTCGTCGGCGCGGCGGTTAGGTTAGACACTCTCAACATTCACCCTGTCGCATTCATTGTGTGCGGCGCTAACCGGCCTTACTCGCGCGGTGACCAGGTAACGTGACTGCTATCTGATGTGACAGACATACGTACATTCATTCATTCATTCATTCATGCATACATACAGACAGACATCAGGGCTTCTTACCACCGAAATTAGTAGTACATAGAGACTAACCCTATATCTTCAATCTCTCTATGTGCTGCATTCACTGTTTACGTACGTTAAGGAGCTTAAATGGTTTGAAAATGACTAACACTCGTTTCTCTGTCTGTCTCTCTGTCCAAATCCCAGCTCCAGGTCGCGGTTTCCAGGCTGTTCTCCTGTGTCGTCGGCGCGGCGGTTAGGTTAGACACTCTCAACATTCACCCTGTCGCATTCATTGTGTGCGGCGCTAACCGGCCTTACTCGCGCGGTGACCAGGTAACGTGACTGCTATCTGATGTGACAGACATACGTACATTCATTCATTCATTCATTCATGCATACATACAGACAGACATCAGGGCTTCTTACCACCGAAATTAGTAGTACATAGAGACTAACCCTATATCTTCAATCTCTCTATGTGCTGCATTCACTGTTTACGTACGTTAAGGAGCTTAAATGGTTTGAAAATGACTAACACTCGTTTCTCTGTCTGTCTCTCTGTCCAAATCCCAGCTCCAGGTCGCGGTTTCCAGGCTGTTCTCCTGTGTCGTCGGCGCGGCGGTTAGGTTAGACACTCTCAACATTCACCCTGTCGCATTCATTGTGTGCGGCGCTAACCGGCCTTACTCGCGCGGTGACCAGGTAACGTGACTGCTATCTGATGTGACAGACATACGTACATTCATTCATTCATTCATGCATACATACAGACAGACATCAGGGCTTCTTACCACCGAAATTAGTAGTACATAGAGACTAACCCTATATCTTCAATCTCTCTATGTGCTGCATTCACTGTTTACGTACGTTAAGGAGCTTAAATGGTTTGAAAATGACTAACACTCGTTTCTCTGTCTGTCTCTCTGTCCAAATCCCAGCTCCAGGTCGCGGTTTCCAGGCTGTTCTCCTGTGTCGTCGGCGCGGCGGTTAGGTTAGACACTCTCAACATTCACCCTGTCGCATTCATTGTGTGCGGCGCTAACCGGCCTTACTCGCGCGGTGACCAGGTAACGTGACTGCTATCTGATGTGACAGACATACGTACATTCATTCATTCATTCATTCATGCATACATACAGACAGACATCAGGGCTTCTTACCACCGAAATTAGTAGTACATAGAGACTAACCCTATATCTTCAATCTCTCTATGTGCTGCATTCACTGTTTACGTACGTTAAGGAGCTTAAATGGTTTGAAAATGACTAACACTCGTTTCTCTGTCTGTCTCTCTGTCCAAATCCCAGCTCCAGGTCGCGGTTTCCAGGCTGTTCTCCTGTGTCGTCGGCGCGGCGGTTAGGTTAGACACTCTCAACATTCACCCTGTCGCATTCATTGTGTGCGGCGCTAACCGGCCTTACTCGCGCGGTGACCAGGTAACGTGACTGCTATCTGATGTGACAGACATACGTACATTCATTCATTCATTCATTCATGCATACATACAGACAGACATCAGGGCTTCTTACCACCGAAATTAGTAGTACATAGAGACTAACCCTATATCTTCAATCTCTCTATGTGCTGCATTCACTGTTTACGTACGTTAAGGAGCTTAAATGGTTTGAAAATGACTAACACTCGTTTCTCTGTCTGTCTCTCTGTCCAAATCCCAGCTCCAGGTCGCGGTTTCCAGGCTGTTCTCCTGTGTCGTCGGCGCGGCGGTTAGGTTAGACACTCTCAACATTCACCCTGTCGCATTCATTGTGTGCGGCGCTAACCGGCCTTACTCGCGCGGTGACCAGGTAACGTGACTGCTATCTGATGTGACAGACATACGTACATTCATTCATTCATTCATGCATACATACAGACAGACATCAGGGCTTCTTACCACCGAAATTAGTAGTACATAGAGACTAACCCTATATCTTCAATCTCTCTATGTGCTGCATTCACTGTTTACGTACGTTAAGGAGCTTAAATGGTTTGAAAATGACTAACACTCGTTTCTCTGTCTGTCTCTCTGTCCAAATCCCAGCTCCAGGTCGCGGTTTCCAGGCTGTTCTCCTGTGTCGTCGGCGCGGCGGTTAGGTTAGACACTCTCAACATTCACCCTGTCGCATTCATTGTGTGCGGCGCTAACCGGCCTTACTCGCGCGGTGACCAGGTAACGTGACTGCTATCTGATGTGACAGACATACGTACATTCATTCATTCATTCATGCATACATACAGACAGACATCAGGGCTTCTTACCACCGAAATTAGTAGTACATAGAGACTAACCCTATATCTTCAATCTCTCTATGTGCTGCATTCACTGTTTACGTACGTTAAGGAGCTTAAATGGTTTGAAAATGACTAACACTCGTTTCTCTGTCTGTCTCTCTGTCCAAATCCCAGCTCCAGGTCGCGGTTTCCAGGCTGTTCTCCTGTGTCGTCGGCGCGGCGGTTAGGTTAGACACTCTCAACATTCACCCTGTCGCATTCATTGTGTGCGGCGCTAACCGGCCTTACTCGCGCGGTGACCAGGTAACGTGACTGCTATCTGATGTGACAGACATACGTACATTCATTCATTCATTCATGCATACATACAGACAGACATCAGGGCTTCTTACCACCGAAATTAGTAGTACATAGAGACTAACCCTATATCTTCAATCTCTCTATGTGCTGCATTCACTGTTTACGTACGTTAAGGAGCTTAAATGGTTTGAAAATGACTAACACTCGTTTCTCTGTCTGTCTCTCTGTCCAAATCCCAGCTCCAGGTCGCGGTTTCCAGGCTGTTCTCCTGTGTCGTCGGCGCGGCGGTTAGGTTAGACACTCTCAACATTCACCCTGTCGCATTCATTGTGTGCGGCGCTAACCGGCCTTACTCGCGCGGTGACCAGGTAACGTGACTGCTATCTGATGTGACAGACATACGTACATTCATTCATTCATTCATGCATACATACAGACAGACATCAGGGCTTCTTACCACCGAAATTAGTAGTACATAGAGACTAACCCTATATCTTCAATCTCTCTATGTGCTGCATTCACTGTTTACGTACGTTAAGGAGCTTAAATGGTTTGAAAATGACTAACACTCGTTTCTCTGTCTGTCTCTCTGTCCAAATCCCAGCTCCAGGTCGCGGTTTCCAGGCTGTTCTCCTGTGTCGTCGGCGCGGCGGTTAGGTTAGACACTCTCAACATTCACCCTGTCGCATTCATTGTGTGCGGCGCTAACCGGCCTTACTCGCGCGGTGACCAGGTAACGTGACTGCTATCTGATGTGACAGACATACGTACATTCATTCATTCATTCATTCATGCATACATACAGACAGACATCAGGGCTTCTTACCACCGAAATTAGTAGTACATAGAGACTAACCCTATATCTTCAATCTCTCTATGTGCTGCATTCACTGTTTACGTACGTTAAGGAGCTTAAATGGTTTGAAAATGACTAACACTCGTTTCTCTGTCTGTCTCTCTGTCCAAATCCCAGCTCCAGGTCGCGGTTTCCAGGCTGTTCTCCTGTGTCGTCGGCGCGGCGGTTAGGTTAGACACTCTCAACATTCACCCTGTCGCATTCATTGTGTGCGGCGCTAACCGGCCTTACTCGCGCGGTGACCAGGTAACGTGACTGCTATCTGATGTGACAGACATACGTACATTCATTCATTCATTCATTCATGCATACATACAGACAGACATCAGGGCTTCTTACCACCGAAATTAGTAGTACATAGAGACTAACCCTATATCTTCAATCTCTCTATGTGCTGCATTCACTGTTTACGTACGTTAAGGAGCTTAAATGGTTTGAAAATGACTAACACTCGTTTCTCTGTCTGTCTCTCTGTCCAAATCCCAGCTCCAGGTCGCGGTTTCCAGGCTGTTCTCCTGTGTCGTCGGCGCGGCGGTTAGGTTAGACACTCTCAACATTCACCCTGTCGCATTCATTGTGTGCGGCGCTAACCGGCCTTACTCGCGCGGTGACCAGGTAACGTGACTGCTATCTGATGTGACAGACATACGTACATTCATTCATTCATTCATGCATACATACAGACAGACATCAGGGCTTCTTACCACCGAAATTAGTAGTACATAGAGACTAACCCTATATCTTCAATCTCTCTATGTGCTGCATTCACTGTTTACGTACGTTAAGGAGCTTAAATGGTTTGAAAATGACTAACACTCGTTTCTCTGTCTGTCTCTCTGTCCAAATCCCAGCTCCAGGTCGCGGTTTCCAGGCTGTTCTCCTGTGTCGTCGGCGCGGCGGTTAGGTTAGACACTCTCAACATTCACCCTGTCGCATTCATTGTGTGCGGCGCTAACCGGCCTTACTCGCGCGGTGACCAGGTAACGTGACTGCTATCTGATGTGACAGACATACGTACATTCATTCATTCATTCATTCATGCATACATACAGACAGACATCAGGGCTTCTTACCACCGAAATTAGTAGTACATAGAGACTAACCCTATATCTTCAATCTCTCTATGTGCTGCATTCACTGTTTACGTACGTTAAGGAGCTTAAATGGTTTGAAAATGACTAACACTCGTTTCTCTGTCTGTCTCTCTGTCCAAATCCCAGCTCCAGGTCGCGGTTTCCAGGCTGTTCTCCTGTGTCGTCGGCGCGGCGGTTAGGTTAGACACTCTCAACATTCACCCTGTCGCATTCATTGTGTGCGGCGCTAACCGGCCTTACTCGCGCGGTGACCAGGTAACGTGACTGCTATCTGATGTGACAGACATACGTACATTCATTCATTCATTCATTCATGCATACATACAGACAGACATCAGGGCTTCTTACCACCGAAATTAGTAGTACATAGAGACTAACCCTATATCTTCAATCTCTCTATGTGCTGCATTCACTGTTTACGTACGTTAAGGAGCTTAAATGGTTTGAAAATGACTAACACTCGTTTCTCTGTCTGTCTCTCTGTCCAAATCCCAGCTCCAGGTCGCGGTTTCCAGGCTGTTCTCCTGTGTCGTCGGCGCGGCGGTTAGGTTAGACACTCTCAACATTCACCCTGTCGCATTCATTGTGTGCGGCGCTAACCGGCCTTACTCGCGCGGTGACCAGGTAACGTGACTGCTATCTGATGTGACAGACATACGTACATTCATTCATTCATTCATGCATACATACAGACAGACATCAGGGCTTCTTACCACCGAAATTAGTAGTACATAGAGACTAACCCTATATCTTCAATCTCTCTATGTGCTGCATTCACTGTTTACGTACGTTAAGGAGCTTAAATGGTTTGAAAATGACTAACACTCGTTTCTCTGTCTGTCTCTCTGTCCAAATCCCAGCTCCAGGTCGCGGTTTCCAGGCTGTTCTCCTGTGTCGTCGGCGCGGCGGTTAGGTTAGACACTCTCAACATTCACCCTGTCGCATTCATTGTGTGCGGCGCTAACCGGCCTTACTCGCGCGGTGACCAGGTAACGTGACTGCTATCTGATGTGACAGACATACGTACATTCATTCATTCATTCATGCATACATACAGACAGACATCAGGGCTTCTTACCACCGAAATTAGTAGTACATAGAGACTAACCCTATATCTTCAATCTCTCTATGTGCTGCATTCACTGTTTACGTACGTTAAGGAGCTTAAATGGTTTGAAAATGACTAACACTCGTTTCTCTGTCTGTCTCTCTGTCCAAATCCCAGCTCCAGGTCGCGGTTTCCAGGCTGTTCTCCTGTGTCGTCGGCGCGGCGGTTAGGTTAGACACTCTCAACATTCACCCTGTCGCATTCATTGTGTGCGGCGCTAACCGGCCTTACTCGCGCGGTGACCAGGTAACGTGACTGCTATCTGATGTGACAGACATACGTACATTCATTCATTCATTCATGCATACATACAGACAGACATCAGGGCTTCTTACCACCGAAATTAGTAGTACATAGAGACTAACCCTATATCTTCAATCTCTCTATGTGCTGCATTCACTGTTTACGTACGTTAAGGAGCTTAAATGGTTTGAAAATGACTAACACTCGTTTCTCTGTCTGTCTCTCTGTCCAAATCCCAGCTCCAGGTCGCGGTTTCCAGGCTGTTCTCCTGTGTCGTCGGCGCGGCGGTTAGGTTAGACACTCTCAACATTCACCCTGTCGCATTCATTGTGTGCGGCGCTAACCGGCCTTACTCGCGCGGTGACCAGGTAACGTGACTGCTATCTGATGTGACAGACATACGTACATTCATTCATTCATTCATTCATGCATACATACAGACAGACATCAGGGCTTCTTACCACCGAAATTAGTAGTACATAGAGACTAACCCTATATCTTCAATCTCTCTATGTGCTGCATTCACTGTTTACGTACGTTAAGGAGCTTAAATGGTTTGAAAATGACTAACACTCGTTTCTCTGTCTGTCTCTCTGTCCAAATCCCAGCTCCAGGTCGCGGTTTCCAGGCTGTTCTCCTGTGTCGTCGGCGCGGCGGTTAGGTTAGACACTCTCAACATTCACCCTGTCGCATTCATTGTGTGCGGCGCTAACCGGCCTTACTCGCGCGGTGACCAGGTAACGTGACTGCTATCTGATGTGACAGACATACGTACATTCATTCATTCATTCATGCATACATACAGACAGACATCAGGGCTTCTTACCACCGAAATTAGTAGTACATAGAGACTAACCCTATATCTTCAATCTCTCTATGTGCTGCATTCACTGTTTACGTACGTTAAGGAGCTTAAATGGTTTGAAAATGACTAACACTCGTTTCTCTGTCTGTCTCTCTGTCCAAATCCCAGCTCCAGGTCGCGGTTTCCAGGCTGTTCTCCTGTGTCGTCGGCGCGGCGGTTAGGTTAGACACTCTCAACATTCACCCTGTCGCATTCATTGTGTGCGGCGCTAACCGGCCTTACTCGCGCGGTGACCAGGTAACGTGACTGCTATCTGATGTGACAGACATACGTACATTCATTCATTCATTCATTCATGCATACAT
>CAXIWU010000006.1:0-30441 GCA_964036295.1 Plumapathes pennacea | reverse complement strand
TATGTCTGTCACATCAGATAGCAGTCACGTTACCTGGTCACCGCGCGAGTAAGGCCGGTTAGCGCCGCACACAATGAATGCGACAGGGTGAATGTTGAGAGTGTCTAACCTAACCGCCGCGCCGACGACACAGGAGAACAGCCTGGAAACCGCGACCTGGAGCTGGGATTTGGACAGAGAGACAGACAGAGAAACGAGTGTTAGTCATTTTCAAACCATTTAAGCTCCTTAACGTACGTAAACAGTGAATGCAGCACATAGAGAGATTGAAGATATAGGGTTAGTCTCTATGTACTACTAATTTCGGTGGTAAGAAGCCCTGATGTCTGTCTGTATGTATGCATGAATGAATGAATGAATGTACGTATGTCTGTCACATCAGATAGCAGTCACGTTACCTGGTCACCGCGCGAGTAAGGCCGGTTAGCGCCGCACACAATGAATGCGACAGGGTGAATGTTGAGAGTGTCTAACCTAACCGCCGCGCCGACGACACAGGAGAACAGCCTGGAAACCGCGACCTGGAGCTGGGATTTGGACAGAGAGACAGACAGAGAAACGAGTGTTAGTCATTTTCAAACCATTTAAGCTCCTTAACGTACGTAAACAGTGAATGCAGCACATAGAGAGATTGAAGATATAGGGTTAGTCTCTATGTACTACTAATTTCGGTGGTAAGAAGCCCTGATGTCTGTCTGTATGTATGCATGAATGAATGAATGAATGTACGTATGTCTGTCACATCAGATAGCAGTCACGTTACCTGGTCACCGCGCGAGTAAGGCCGGTTAGCGCCGCACACAATGAATGCGACAGGGTGAATGTTGAGAGTGTCTAACCTAACCGCCGCGCCGACGACACAGGAGAACAGCCTGGAAACCGCGACCTGGAGCTGGGATTTGGACAGAGAGACAGACAGAGAAACGAGTGTTAGTCATTTTCAAACCATTTAAGCTCCTTAACGTACGTAAACAGTGAATGCAGCACATAGAGAGATTGAAGATATAGGGTTAGTCTCTATGTACTACTAATTTCGGTGGTAAGAAGCCCTGATGTCTGTCTGTATGTATGCATGAATGAATGAATGAATGTACGTATGTCTGTCACATCAGATAGCAGTCACGTTACCTGGTCACCGCGCGAGTAAGGCCGGTTAGCGCCGCACACAATGAATGCGACAGGGTGAATGTTGAGAGTGTCTAACCTAACCGCCGCGCCGACGACACAGGAGAACAGCCTGGAAACCGCGACCTGGAGCTGGGATTTGGACAGAGAGACAGACAGAGAAACGAGTGTTAGTCATTTTCAAACCATTTAAGCTCCTTAACGTACGTAAACAGTGAATGCAGCACATAGAGAGATTGAAGATATAGGGTTAGTCTCTATGTACTACTAATTTCGGTGGTAAGAAGCCCTGATGTCTGTCTGTATGTATGCATGAATGAATGAATGAATGTACGTATGTCTGTCACATCAGATAGCAGTCACGTTACCTGGTCACCGCGCGAGTAAGGCCGGTTAGCGCCGCACACAATGAATGCGACAGGGTGAATGTTGAGAGTGTCTAACCTAACCGCCGCGCCGACGACACAGGAGAACAGCCTGGAAACCGCGACCTGGAGCTGGGATTTGGACAGAGAGACAGACAGAGAAACGAGTGTTAGTCATTTTCAAACCATTTAAGCTCCTTAACGTACGTAAACAGTGAATGCAGCACATAGAGAGATTGAAGATATAGGGTTAGTCTCTATGTACTACTAATTTCGGTGGTAAGAAGCCCTGATGTCTGTCTGTATGTATGCATGAATGAATGAATGAATGTACGTATGTCTGTCACATCAGATAGCAGTCACGTTACCTGGTCACCGCGCGAGTAAGGCCGGTTAGCGCCGCACACAATGAATGCGACAGGGTGAATGTTGAGAGTGTCTAACCTAACCGCCGCGCCGACGACACAGGAGAACAGCCTGGAAACCGCGACCTGGAGCTGGGATTTGGACAGAGAGACAGACAGAGAAACGAGTGTTAGTCATTTTCAAACCATTTAAGCTCCTTAACGTACGTAAACAGTGAATGCAGCACATAGAGAGATTGAAGATATAGGGTTAGTCTCTATGTACTACTAATTTCGGTGGTAAGAAGCCCTGATGTCTGTCTGTATGTATGCATGAATGAATGAATGAATGTACGTATGTCTGTCACATCAGATAGCAGTCACGTTACCTGGTCACCGCGCGAGTAAGGCCGGTTAGCGCCGCACACAATGAATGCGACAGGGTGAATGTTGAGAGTGTCTAACCTAACCGCCGCGCCGACGACACAGGAGAACAGCCTGGAAACCGCGACCTGGAGCTGGGATTTGGACAGAGAGACAGACAGAGAAACGAGTGTTAGTCATTTTCAAACCATTTAAGCTCCTTAACGTACGTAAACAGTGAATGCAGCACATAGAGAGATTGAAGATATAGGGTTAGTCTCTATGTACTACTAATTTCGGTGGTAAGAAGCCCTGATGTCTGTCTGTATGTATGCATGAATGAATGAATGAATGAATGTACGTATGTCTGTCACATCAGATAGCAGTCACGTTACCTGGTCACCGCGCGAGTAAGGCCGGTTAGCGCCGCACACAATGAATGCGACAGGGTGAATGTTGAGAGTGTCTAACCTAACCGCCGCGCCGACGACACAGGAGAACAGCCTGGAAACCGCGACCTGGAGCTGGGATTTGGACAGAGAGACAGACAGAGAAACGAGTGTTAGTCATTTTCAAACCATTTAAGCTCCTTAACGTACGTAAACAGTGAATGCAGCACATAGAGAGATTGAAGATATAGGGTTAGTCTCTATGTACTACTAATTTCGGTGGTAAGAAGCCCTGATGTCTGTCTGTATGTATGCATGAATGAATGAATGAATGTACGTATGTCTGTCACATCAGATAGCAGTCACGTTACCTGGTCACCGCGCGAGTAAGGCCGGTTAGCGCCGCACACAATGAATGCGACAGGGTGAATGTTGAGAGTGTCTAACCTAACCGCCGCGCCGACGACACAGGAGAACAGCCTGGAAACCGCGACCTGGAGCTGGGATTTGGACAGAGAGACAGACAGAGAAACGAGTGTTAGTCATTTTCAAACCATTTAAGCTCCTTAACGTACGTAAACAGTGAATGCAGCACATAGAGAGATTGAAGATATAGGGTTAGTCTCTATGTACTACTAATTTCGGTGGTAAGAAGCCCTGATGTCTGTCTGTATGTATGCATGAATGAATGAATGAATGTACGTATGTCTGTCACATCAGATAGCAGTCACGTTACCTGGTCACCGCGCGAGTAAGGCCGGTTAGCGCCGCACACAATGAATGCGACAGGGTGAATGTTGAGAGTGTCTAACCTAACCGCCGCGCCGACGACACAGGAGAACAGCCTGGAAACCGCGACCTGGAGCTGGGATTTGGACAGAGAGACAGACAGAGAAACGAGTGTTAGTCATTTTCAAACCATTTAAGCTCCTTAACGTACGTAAACAGTGAATGCAGCACATAGAGAGAGATGAAGATATAGGGTTAGTCTCTATGTACTACTAATTTCGGTGGTAAGAAGCCCTGATGTCTGTCTGTATGTATGCATGAATGAATGAATGAATGTACGTATGTCTGTCACATCAGATAGCAGTCACGTTACCTGGTCACCGCGCGAGTAAGGCCGGTTAGCGCCGCACACAATGAATGCGACAGGGTGAATGTTGAGAGTGTCTAACCTAACCGCCGCGCCGACGACACAGGAGAACAGCCTGGAAACCGCGACCTGGAGCTGGGATTTGGACAGAGAGACAGACAGAGAAACGAGTGTTAGTCATTTTCAAACCATTTAAGCTCCTTAACGTACGTAAACAGTGAATGCAGCACATAGAGAGATTGAAGATATAGGGTTAGTCTCTATGTACTACTAATTTCGGTGGTAAGAAGCCCTGATGTCTGTCTGTATGTATGCATGAATGAATGAATGAATGTACGTATGTCTGTCACATCAGATAGCAGTCACGTTACCTGGTCACCGCGCGAGTAAGGCCGGTTAGCGCCGCACACAATGAATGCGACAGGGTGAATGTTGAGAGTGTCTAACCTAACCGCCGCGCCGACGACACAGGAGAACAGCCTGGAAACCGCGACCTGGAGCTGGGATTTGGACAGAGAGACAGACAGAGAAACGAGTGTTAGTCATTTTCAAACCATTTAAGCTCCTTAACGTACGTAAACAGTGAATGCAGCACATAGAGAGATTGAAGATATAGGGTTAGTCTCTATGTACTACTAATTTCGGTGGTAAGAAGCCCTGATGTCTGTCTGTATGTATGCATGAATGAATGAATGAATGTACGTATGTCTGTCACATCAGATAGCAGTCACGTTACCTGGTCACCGCGCGAGTAAGGCCGGTTAGCGCCGCACACAATGAATGCGACAGGGTGAATGTTGAGAGTGTCTAACCTAACCGCCGCGCCGACGACACAGGAGAACAGCCTGGAAACCGCGACCTGGAGCTGGGATTTGGACAGAGAGACAGACAGAGAAACGAGTGTTAGTCATTTTCAAACCATTTAAGCTCCTTAACGTACGTAAACAGTGAATGCAGCACATAGAGAGATTGAAGATATAGGGTTAGTCTCTATGTACTACTAATTTCGGTGGTAAGAAGCCCTGATGTCTGTCTGTATGTATGCATGAATGAATGAATGAATGAATGTACGTATGTCTGTCACATCAGATAGCAGTCACGTTACCTGGTCACCGCGCGAGTAAGGCCGGTTAGCGCCGCACACAATGAATGCGACAGGGTGAATGTTGAGAGTGTCTAACCTAACCGCCGCGCCGACGACACAGGAGAACAGCCTGGAAACCGCGACCTGGAGCTGGGATTTGGACAGAGAGACAGACAGAGAAACGAGTGTTAGTCATTTTCAAACCATTTAAGCTCCTTAACGTACGTAAACAGTGAATGCAGCACATAGAGAGATTGAAGATATAGGGTTAGTCTCTATGTACTACTAATTTCGGTGGTAAGAAGCCCTGATGTCTGTCTGTATGTATGCATGAATGAATGAATGAATGAATGTACGTATGTCTGTCACATCAGATAGCAGTCACGTTACCTGGTCACCGCGCGAGTAAGGCCGGTTAGCGCCGCACACAATGAATGCGACAGGGTGAATGTTGAGAGTGTCTAACCTAACCGCCGCGCCGACGACACAGGAGAACAGCCTGGAAACCGCGACCTGGAGCTGGGATTTGGACAGAGAGACAGACAGAGAAACGAGTGTTAGTCATTTTCAAACCATTTAAGCTCCTTAACGTACGTAAACAGTGAATGCAGCACATAGAGAGATTGAAGATATAGGGTTAGTCTCTATGTACTACTAATTTCGGTGGTAAGAAGCCCTGATGTCTGTCTGTATGTATGCATGAATGAATGAATGAATGTACGTATGTCTGTCACATCAGATAGCAGTCACGTTACCTGGTCACCGCGCGAGTAAGGCCGGTTAGCGCCGCACACAATGAATGCGACAGGGTGAATGTTGAGAGTGTCTAACCTAACCGCCGCGCCGACGACACAGGAGAACAGCCTGGAAACCGCGACCTGGAGCTGGGATTTGGACAGAGAGACAGACAGAGAAACGAGTGTTAGTCATTTTCAAACCATTTAAGCTCCTTAACGTACGTAAACAGTGAATGCAGCACATAGAGAGATTGAAGATATAGGGTTAGTCTCTATGTACTACTAATTTCGGTGGTAAGAAGCCCTGATGTCTGTCTGTATGTATGCATGAATGAATGAATGAATGTACGTATGTCTGTCACATCAGATAGCAGTCACGTTACCTGGTCACCGCGCGAGTAAGGCCGGTTAGCGCCGCACACAATGAATGCGACAGGGTGAATGTTGAGAGTGTCTAACCTAACCGCCGCGCCGACGACACAGGAGAACAGCCTGGAAACCGCGACCTGGAGCTGGGATTTGGACAGAGAGACAGACAGAGAAACGAGTGTTAGTCATTTTCAAACCATTTAAGCTCCTTAACGTACGTAAACAGTGAATGCAGCACATAGAGAGATTGAAGATATAGGGTTAGTCTCTATGTACTACTAATTTCGGTGGTAAGAAGCCCTGATGTCTGTCTGTATGTATGCATGAATGAATGAATGAATGAATGTACGTATGTCTGTCACATCAGATAGCAGTCACGTTACCTGGTCACCGCGCGAGTAAGGCCGGTTAGCGCCGCACACAATGAATGCGACAGGGTGAATGTTGAGAGTGTCTAACCTAACCGCCGCGCCGACGACACAGGAGAACAGCCTGGAAACCGCGACCTGGAGCTGGGATTTGGACAGAGAGACAGACAGAGAAACGAGTGTTAGTCATTTTCAAACCATTTAAGCTCCTTAACGTACGTAAACAGTGAATGCAGCACATAGAGAGATTGAAGATATAGGGTTAGTCTCTATGTACTACTAATTTCGGTGGTAAGAAGCCCTGATGTCTGTCTGTATGTATGCATGAATGAATGAATGAATGTACGTATGTCTGTCACATCAGATAGCAGTCACGTTACCTGGTCACCGCGCGAGTAAGGCCGGTTAGCGCCGCACACAATGAATGCGACAGGGTGAATGTTGAGAGTGTCTAACCTAACCGCCGCGCCGACGACACAGGAGAACAGCCTGGAAACCGCGACCTGGAGCTGGGATTTGGACAGAGAGACAGACAGAGAAACGAGTGTTAGTCATTTTCAAACCATTTAAGCTCCTTAACGTACGTAAACAGTGAATGCAGCACATAGAGAGATTGAAGATATAGGGTTAGTCTCTATGTACTACTAATTTCGGTGGTAAGAAGCCCTGATGTCTGTCTGTATGTATGCATGAATGAATGAATGAATGTACGTATGTCTGTCACATCAGATAGCAGTCACGTTACCTGGTCACCGCGCGAGTAAGGCCGGTTAGCGCCGCACACAATGAATGCGACAGGGTGAATGTTGAGAGTGTCTAACCTAACCGCCGCGCCGACGACACAGGAGAACAGCCTGGAAACCGCGACCTGGAGCTGGGATTTGGACAGAGAGACAGACAGAGAAACGAGTGTTAGTCATTTTCAAACCATTTAAGCTCCTTAACGTACGTAAACAGTGAATGCAGCACATAGAGAGATTGAAGATATAGGGTTAGTCTCTATGTACTACTAATTTCGGTGGTAAGAAGCCCTGATGTCTGTCTGTATGTATGCATGAATGAATGAATGAATGTACGTATGTCTGTCACATCAGATAGCAGTCACGTTACCTGGTCACCGCGCGAGTAAGGCCGGTTAGCGCCGCACACAATGAATGCGACAGGGTGAATGTTGAGAGTGTCTAACCTAACCGCCGCGCCGACGACACAGGAGAACAGCCTGGAAACCGCGACCTGGAGCTGGGATTTGGACAGAGAGACAGACAGAGAAACGAGTGTTAGTCATTTTCAAACCATTTAAGCTCCTTAACGTACGTAAACAGTGAATGCAGCACATAGAGAGATTGAAGATATAGGGTTAGTCTCTATGTACTACTAATTTCGGTGGTAAGAAGCCCTGATGTCTGTCTGTATGTATGCATGAATGAATGAATGAATGTACGTATGTCTGTCACATCAGATAGCAGTCACGTTACCTGGTCACCGCGCGAGTAAGGCCGGTTAGCGCCGCACACAATGAATGCGACAGGGTGAATGTTGAGAGTGTCTAACCTAACCGCCGCGCCGACGACACAGGAGAACAGCCTGGAAACCGCGACCTGGAGCTGGGATTTGGACAGAGAGACAGACAGAGAAACGAGTGTTAGTCATTTTCAAACCATTTAAGCTCCTTAACGTACGTAAACAGTGAATGCAGCACATAGAGAGATTGAAGATATAGGGTTAGTCTCTATGTACTACTAATTTCGGTGGTAAGAAGCCCTGATGTCTGTCTGTATGTATGCATGAATGAATGAATGAATGTACGTATGTCTGTCACATCAGATAGCAGTCACGTTACCTGGTCACCGCGCGAGTAAGGCCGGTTAGCGCCGCACACAATGAATGCGACAGGGTGAATGTTGAGAGTGTCTAACCTAACCGCCGCGCCGACGACACAGGAGAACAGCCTGGAAACCGCGACCTGGAGCTGGGATTTGGACAGAGAGACAGACAGAGAAACGAGTGTTAGTCATTTTCAAACCATTTAAGCTCCTTAACGTACGTAAACAGTGAATGCAGCACATAGAGAGATTGAAGATATAGGGTTAGTCTCTATGTACTACTAATTTCGGTGGTAAGAAGCCCTGATGTCTGTCTGTATGTATGCATGAATGAATGAATGAATGAATGTACGTATGTCTGTCACATCAGATAGCAGTCACGTTACCTGGTCACCGCGCGAGTAAGGCCGGTTAGCGCCGCACACAATGAATGCGACAGGGTGAATGTTGAGAGTGTCTAACCTAACCGCCGCGCCGACGACACAGGAGAACAGCCTGGAAACCGCGACCTGGAGCTGGGATTTGGACAGAGAGACAGACAGAGAAACGAGTGTTAGTCATTTTCAAACCATTTAAGCTCCTTAACGTACGTAAACAGTGAATGCAGCACATAGAGAGATTGAAGATATAGGGTTAGTCTCTATGTACTACTAATTTCGGTGGTAAGAAGCCCTGATGTCTGTCTGTATGTATGCATGAATGAATGAATGAATGTACGTATGTCTGTCACATCAGATAGCAGTCACGTTACCTGGTCACCGCGCGAGTAAGGCCGGTTAGCGCCGCACACAATGAATGCGACAGGGTGAATGTTGAGAGTGTCTAACCTAACCGCCGCGCCGACGACACAGGAGAACAGCCTGGAAACCGCGACCTGGAGCTGGGATTTGGACAGAGAGACAGACAGAGAAACGAGTGTTAGTCATTTTCAAACCATTTAAGCTCCTTAACGTACGTAAACAGTGAATGCAGCACATAGAGAGATTGAAGATATAGGGTTAGTCTCTATGTACTACTAATTTCGGTGGTAAGAAGCCCTGATGTCTGTCTGTATGTATGCATGAATGAATGAATGAATGTACGTATGTCTGTCACATCAGATAGCAGTCACGTTACCTGGTCACCGCGCGAGTAAGGCCGGTTAGCGCCGCACACAATGAATGCGACAGGGTGAATGTTGAGAGTGTCTAACCTAACCGCCGCGCCGACGACACAGGAGAACAGCCTGGAAACCGCGACCTGGAGCTGGGATTTGGACAGAGAGACAGACAGAGAAACGAGTGTTAGTCATTTTCAAACCATTTAAGCTCCTTAACGTACGTAAACAGTGAATGCAGCACATAGAGAGATTGAAGATATAGGGTTAGTCTCTATGTACTACTAATTTCGGTGGTAAGAAGCCCTGATGTCTGTCTGTATGTATGCATGAATGAATGAATGAATGTACGTATGTCTGTCACATCAGATAGCAGTCACGTTACCTGGTCACCGCGCGAGTAAGGCCGGTTAGCGCCGCACACAATGAATGCGACAGGGTGAATGTTGAGAGTGTCTAACCTAACCGCCGCGCCGACGACACAGGAGAACAGCCTGGAAACCGCGACCTGGAGCTGGGATTTGGACAGAGAGACAGACAGAGAAACGAGTGTTAGTCATTTTCAAACCATTTAAGCTCCTTAACGTACGTAAACAGTGAATGCAGCACATAGAGAGATTGAAGATATAGGGTTAGTCTCTATGTACTACTAATTTCGGTGGTAAGAAGCCCTGATGTCTGTCTGTATGTATGCATGAATGAATGAATGAATGTACGTATGTCTGTCACATCAGATAGCAGTCACGTTACCTGGTCACCGCGCGAGTAAGGCCGGTTAGCGCCGCACACAATGAATGCGACAGGGTGAATGTTGAGAGTGTCTAACCTAACCGCCGCGCCGACGACACAGGAGAACAGCCTGGAAACCGCGACCTGGAGCTGGGATTTGGACAGAGAGACAGACAGAGAAACGAGTGTTAGTCATTTTCAAACCATTTAAGCTCCTTAACGTACGTAAACAGTGAATGCAGCACATAGAGAGATTGAAGATATAGGGTTAGTCTCTATGTACTACTAATTTCGGTGGTAAGAAGCCCTGATGTCTGTCTGTATGTATGCATGAATGAATGAATGAATGTACGTATGTCTGTCACATCAGATAGCAGTCACGTTACCTGGTCACCGCGCGAGTAAGGCCGGTTAGCGCCGCACACAATGAATGCGACAGGGTGAATGTTGAGAGTGTCTAACCTAACCGCCGCGCCGACGACACAGGAGAACAGCCTGGAAACTGGAGCTGGGATTTGGACAGAGAGACAGACAGAGAAACGAGTGTTAGTCATTTTCAAACCATTTAAGCTCCTTAACGTACGTAAACAGTGAATGCAGCACATAGAGAGATTGAAGATATAGGGTTAGTCTCTATGTACTACTAATTTCGGTGGTAAGAAGCCCTGATGTCTGTCTGTATGTATGCATGAATGAATGAATGAATGTACGTATGTCTGTCACATCAGATAGCAGTCACGTTACCTGGTCACCGCGCGAGTAAGGCCGGTTAGCGCCGCACACAATGAATGCGACAGGGTGAATGTTGAGAGTGTCTAACCTAACCGCCGCGCCGACGACACAGGAGAACAGCCTGGAAACCGCGACCTGGAGCTGGGATTTGGACAGAGAGACAGACAGAGAAACGAGTGTTAGTCATTTTCAAACCATTTAAGCTCCTTAACGTACGTAAACAGTGAATGCAGCACATAGAGAGATTGAAGATATAGGGTTAGTCTCTATGTACTACTAATTTCGGTGGTAAGAAGCCCTGATGTCTGTCTGTATGTATGCATGAATGAATGAATGAATGTACGTATGTCTGTCACATCAGATAGCAGTCACGTTACCTGGTCACCGCGCGAGTAAGGCCGGTTAGCGCCGCACACAATGAATGCGACAGGGTGAATGTTGAGAGTGTCTAACCTAACCGCCGCGCCGACGACACAGGAGAACAGCCTGGAAACCGCGACCTGGAGCTGGGATTTGGACAGAGAGACAGACAGAGAAACGAGTGTTAGTCATTTTCAAACCATTTAAGCTCCTTAACGTACGTAAACAGTGAATGCAGCACATAGAGAGATTGAAGATATAGGGTTAGTCTCTATGTACTACTAATTTCGGTGGTAAGAAGCCCTGATGTCTGTCTGTATGTATGCATGAATGAATGAATGAATGTACGTATGTCTGTCACATCAGATAGCAGTCACGTTACCTGGTCACCGCGCGAGTAAGGCCGGTTAGCGCCGCACACAATGAATGCGACAGGGTGAATGTTGAGAGTGTCTAACCTAACCGCCGCGCCGACGACACAGGAGAACAGCCTGGAAACCGCGACCTGGAGCTGGGATTTGGACAGAGAGACAGACAGAGAAACGAGTGTTAGTCATTTTCAAACCATTTAAGCTCCTTAACGTACGTAAACAGTGAATGCAGCACATAGAGAGATTGAAGATATAGGGTTAGTCTCTATGTACTACTAATTTCGGTGGTAAGAAGCCCTGATGTCTGTCTGTATGTATGCATGAATGAATGAATGAATGTACGTATGTCTGTCACATCAGATAGCAGTCACGTTACCTGGTCACCGCGCGAGTAAGGCCGGTTAGCGCCGCACACAATGAATGCGACAGGGTGAATGTTGAGAGTGTCTAACCTAACCGCCGCGCCGACGACACAGGAGAACAGCCTGGAAACCGCGACCTGGAGCTGGGATTTGGACAGAGAGACAGACAGAGAAACGAGTGTTAGTCATTTTCAAACCATTTAAGCTCCTTAACGTACGTAAACAGTGAATGCAGCACATAGAGAGATTGAAGATATAGGGTTAGTCTCTATGTACTACTAATTTCGGTGGTAAGAAGCCCTGATGTCTGTCTGTATGTATGCATGAATGAATGAATGAATGTACGTATGTCTGTCACATCAGATAGCAGTCACGTTACCTGGTCACCGCGCGAGTAAGGCCGGTTAGCGCCGCACACAATGAATGCGACAGGGTGAATGTTGAGAGTGTCTAACCTAACCGCCGCGCCGACGACACAGGAGAACAGCCTGGAAACCGCGACCTGGAGCTGGGATTTGGACAGAGAGACAGACAGAGAAACGAGTGTTAGTCATTTTCAAACCATTTAAGCTCCTTAACGTACGTAAACAGTGAATGCAGCACATAGAGAGATTGAAGATATAGGGTTAGTCTCTATGTACTACTAATTTCGGTGGTAAGAAGCCCTGATGTCTGTCTGTATGTATGCATGAATGAATGAATGAATGAATGTACGTATGTCTGTCACATCAGATAGCAGTCACGTTACCTGGTCACCGCGCGAGTAAGGCCGGTTAGCGCCGCACACAATGAATGCGACAGGGTGAATGTTGAGAGTGTCTAACCTAACCGCCGCGCCGACGACACAGGAGAACAGCCTGGAAACCGCGACCTGGAGCTGGGATTTGGACAGAGAGACAGACAGAGAAACGAGTGTTAGTCATTTTCAAACCATTTAAGCTCCTTAACGTACGTAAACAGTGAATGCAGCACATAGAGAGATTGAAGATATAGGGTTAGTCTCTATGTACTACTAATTTCGGTGGTAAGAAGCCCTGATGTCTGTCTGTATGTATGCATGAATGAATGAATGAATGAATGTACGTATGTCTGTCACATCAGATAGCAGTCACGTTACCTGGTCACCGCGCGAGTAAGGCCGGTTAGCGCCGCACACAATGAATGCGACAGGGTGAATGTTGAGAGTGTCTAACCTAACCGCCGCGCCGACGACACAGGAGAACAGCCTGGAAACCGCGACCTGGAGCTGGGATTTGGACAGAGAGACAGACAGAGAAACGAGTGTTAGTCATTTTCAAACCATTTAAGCTCCTTAACGTACGTAAACAGTGAATGCAGCACATAGAGAGATTGAAGATATAGGGTTAGTCTCTATGTACTACTAATTTCGGTGGTAAGAAGCCCTGATGTCTGTCTGTATGTATGCATGAATGAATGAATGAATGTACGTATGTCTGTCACATCAGATAGCAGTCACGTTACCTGGTCACCGCGCGAGTAAGGCCGGTTAGCGCCGCACACAATGAATGCGACAGGGTGAATGTTGAGAGTGTCTAACCTAACCGCCGCGCCGACGACACAGGAGAACAGCCTGGAAACCGCGACCTGGAGCTGGGATTTGGACAGAGAGACAGACAGAGAAACGAGTGTTAGTCATTTTCAAACCATTTAAGCTCCTTAACGTACGTAAACAGTGAATGCAGCACATAGAGAGATTGAAGATATAGGGTTAGTCTCTATGTACTACTAATTTCGGTGGTAAGAAGCCCTGATGTCTGTCTGTATGTATGCATGAATGAATGAATGAATGTACGTATGTCTGTCACATCAGATAGCAGTCACGTTACCTGGTCACCGCGCGAGTAAGGCCGGTTAGCGCCGCACACAATGAATGCGACAGGGTGAATGTTGAGAGTGTCTAACCTAACCGCCGCGCCGACGACACAGGAGAACAGCCTGGAAACCGCGACCTGGAGCTGGGATTTGGACAGAGAGACAGACAGAGAAACGAGTGTTAGTCATTTTCAAACCATTTAAGCTCCTTAACGTACGTAAACAGTGAATGCAGCACATAGAGAGATTGAAGATATAGGGTTAGTCTCTATGTACTACTAATTTCGGTGGTAAGAAGCCCTGATGTCTGTCTGTATGTATGCATGAATGAATGAATGAATGAATGTACGTATGTCTGTCACATCAGATAGCAGTCACGTTACCTGGTCACCGCGCGAGTAAGGCCGGTTAGCGCCGCACACAATGAATGCGACAGGGTGAATGTTGAGAGTGTCTAACCTAACCGCCGCGCCGACGACACAGGAGAACAGCCTGGAAACCGCGACCTGGAGCTGGGATTTGGACAGAGAGACAGACAGAGAAACGAGTGTTAGTCATTTTCAAACCATTTAAGCTCCTTAACGTACGTAAACAGTGAATGCAGCACATAGAGAGATTGAAGATATAGGGTTAGTCTCTATGTACTACTAATTTCGGTGGTAAGAAGCCCTGATGTCTGTCTGTATGTATGCATGAATGAATGAATGAATGAATGTACGTATGTCTGTCACATCAGATAGCAGTCACGTTACCTGGTCACCGCGCGAGTAAGGCCGGTTAGCGCCGCACACAATGAATGCGACAGGGTGAATGTTGAGAGTGTCTAACCTAACCGCCGCGCCGACGACACAGGAGAACAGCCTGGAAACCGCGACCTGGAGCTGGGATTTGGACAGAGAGACAGACAGAGAAACGAGTGTTAGTCATTTTCAAACCATTTAAGCTCCTTAACGTACGTAAACAGTGAATGCAGCACATAGAGAGATTGAAGATATAGGGTTAGTCTCTATGTACTACTAATTTCGGTGGTAAGAAGCCCTGATGTCTGTCTGTATGTATGCATGAATGAATGAATGAATGAATGTACGTATGTCTGTCACATCAGATAGCAGTCACGTTACCTGGTCACCGCGCGAGTAAGGCGCGGTTAGCGCCGCACACAATGAATGCGACAGGGTGAATGTTGAGAGTGTCTAACCTAACCGCCGCGCCGACGACACAGGAGAACAGCCTGGAAACCGCGACCTGGAGCTGGGATTTGGACAGAGAGACAGACAGAGAAACGAGTGTTAGTCATTTTCAAACCATTTAAGCTCCTTAACGTACGTAAACAGTGAATGCAGCACATAGAGAGATTGAAGATATAGGGTTAGTCTCTATGTACTACTAATTTCGGTGGTAAGAAGCCCTGATGTCTGTCTGTATGTATGCATGAATGAATGAATGAATGAATGTACGTATGTCTGTCACATCAGATAGCAGTCACGTTACCTGGTCACCGCGCGAGTAAGGCCGGCCGGCCGGTTAGCGCCGCACACAATGCACACAATGTGAATGTTGAGAGTGTCTTCCGCGCCGACGACACAGGAGAACATCCTGGAAACCGCGACCTGGAGGGATTTGGACAGAGAGACAGACAGAGAAACGAGTGGTAGTCATTTTCAAATCATTTAAGCTGCTAACCCTCTGTACGTAAAGAGTGAATGCAGCACATAGAGAGATTGAAGATATAGGGTTAGTCTCTATGCTACTAATTTCGGTAGCCCCGAGTTAGGTATGTATGTGTATGTATGTATGTATGTATGTATGTATGTATGAATGAATGTACGTATGTCTGTCACATCAGATAGCAGTCACGTTACCTGGTCACCGCGCGAGTAAGGCCGGCCGGCCGGTTAGCGCCGCACACAATGCACACAATGTGAATGTTGAGAGTGTCTTCCGCGCCGACGACACAGGAGAACATCCTGGAAACCGCGACCTGGAGGGATTTGGACAGAGAGACAGACAGAGAAACGAGTGGTAGTCATTTTCAAATCATTTAAGCTAACCCTCTGTACGTAAAGAGTGAATGCAGCACATAGAGAGATTGAAGATATAGGGTTAGTCTCTATGCTACTAATTTCGGTAGCCCCGAGTTAGGTATGTATGTGTATGTATGTATGTATGAATGAATGTACGTATGTCTGTCACATCAGATAGCAGTCACGTTACCTGGTCACCGCGCGAGTAAGGCCGGCCGGCCGGTTAGCGCCGCACACAATGCGACAGGCAGGAGTCAGTGCTGCCGGTGAATGTTGAGAGTCTTCCGCGCCGATGACATAAGGAGAACAGCCTGGAGCGAGTTTGACAGACAGAAAAACGAGTGAAGTCAAATCATTTAACCTCCTTAAGGAGGGACAGGGACTTCTTACAGACAAACGCTCACCATTTTCTAATATTCCTGCAAGAAGGACTCCAGCATCAGTGTTCATTAAGGCAGAGTCATTATTCCTGATGTGCTTTAAATAAACAAAGAAGAGAAATGACACTGTAAATCCTGAACTTTGTTCTGAGTACATAGGAGTTTGCGCCGAGTTAGCCTGTACAGGTCTAACAAGTTAGGGTTATTATAGGGTGCCTGGCGAAGCCGGCTAAGGGGTTCTAAGAGAGAAGCGTTCTAAGGGTTCTGAGCAGATGCATGGTTAGGTGCATGCTGCTCAGGCCGGCCGATCGCTTTCGTACGTACGTACCTACTCAGGTCACATCAGAGACAGCAACTCCTTCGAAAGAATGACTATTGCATTGTTCCAAATCATGGAACCATTTTCAATCAGCATTGGGTAGTTCTGCAAGCGACATAGCAGGGATTTGGTAAGTACTGACCACTAAGCTACACTGTGGCAGAAACAAGCCCTGATGTCTGTCACATGAGATAGCAATCACCTTACCTGGGCTTATTAGGGCATTAGCGCACACCATGGGAGAGGCAGTCCTGGTCAATGTCTCAAGTCTTCTGCGCCGACGACATAAGGAGAACAGCCTGGAGCGAGTTTGACAGACAGAGAAACGAGTGAAGTCAAATCATTTAACCTCCCTAACGAGGGACAGGGACTTCTTACAGACAAACGCTCACCATTTTCTAATATTCCTGCAAGAAGGACTCCAGCATCAGTGTTCATTAAGGCAGGGTCATTATTCCTGATGTGCTTTAAATAAACAAAGAAGAGAAATGACTGTAAATCCTGAACTGTGTTCTTTGGCATTCAGCTTTGTGGTGAAAGGAACCCTGTCACCAAAAACAGCTGAAATTGATCATGTAACAGCTGTATTCAAAATTCGATTTTGAAACGACTCATCATCATCATATTCTTTATTTCATCACAGTGTCTCATCATCATATGTAATTAAGAAACTTACAGATGCTCTTCTGGAGAGCCGTGAATATGATAATATAACAATATAAAATATATTACAAAATACTTAAAATCTATATAATTAACTTAGTAATTGCCTAATTATTTAAAATCTATGGCTAGTATGCTAAAAATACCTATAATATTTACAGCCTACAAATAAAAGTTTATTAATCTATAACGTATACCTGGTTAATAAACTGTGCAATACCAGAAGTATTGCATTGGTCTTTAGATAGACTGTTCCATAGTATAGCCCCTCTGTATGAAAAGCATTTTTTAAGGCTTCAGTATTAGGTCTTGGTATAAAAAGACTATCACCAGATCGGCGCAGGCCATATGCATGTATATCACTAGTTTTAGTAAATAGTTGAGAAATATATTGTGGAACCTGGTTATTCATGGTTTTAAACATAATGGTAGCTAGTTGCTGGCGGCGTCTTTCTGCCAGGTCTTTCCAGCCTAGGTTGTTGAAAATATCTTTCGATCTGGTGTCATAAATTGAGTGAGTAATGATTCTGGCTGCCCTATTTTGGAGTTTCTGGGCCTTTTGGGATAAACATTTGCCCATTGAGCCCCATACAGAACTACAATAGTCTAGGTAGGGAGCAATTAAAGAATTGTAAATAGTGATTAGTGTATTTCTCGGTACAAATAGCCGGAGTCTTCTCAAAACACCTAAACCTTTTGCAACTTTTTTAGAGATAATATTGATGTGAGATTCCCATGTGATTAACCCATCAATATATACGCCTAGACATTTGTAGGTTTTGACCCTTTCTATTTGGCAACCATTTATGCTGATATCCGGATTTTCTGGGATCAGACCAAGCCTCTGGCGTGTACCCAAAAACATACACTTAGTTTTCGTGATATTCAGACTAAGTCTATTCGCACTGAGCCAAGCATGTACATTTTTAAGGTCGTTATTGATAGTGTGGGATAACTCATCCAGGCTGTTAGAGGCATATGTGAGACTTGTGTCATCCGTGTACATACGAACATTTGATTCTAGATTAGAGTTTGGTAAGTCATTGATGTACAGGAGGAAAGGCAAGGGGCCCAGTATGGACCCCTGTGGGATGCCACATGTGACTACATTAGAATCAGAAAGAACGCCATTTACCATGGTTCTTTGTGATCGCTGCGACAGTTATCCTGAGAACCATGATAGAGTTTTGGGCTGCACGCCATAAAGCTTCATTTTTGAACAACAAAAGTTGATTAAACACGTAGAAAGCATTTTAAAATATCGTACCTTTAAGCTTCGAATAGTTCTTTAGCCTCCAGTAAATAGCGACACTGTGAGAACGTATGATAAGCTGACAATAACATTGCGACCATCTCTTTTTTAGCTTAGTAACCGGGCCCGTTTTGAACAACGATCTGTCCCCGTGGGGGTGGGGGATTAAACCAATTTCGCTCCCTGTTCCAGTCCCCACCTCGGGACACAAGGGGGACTGGAAACAAGTGTCGGAAAAAAATGGCGACTGGAAAAGGTACAAATCCACTGAATGACATTTGGACCTCATTTGCAGCGTATCTTCCAGACATATTGAGGTACGTGGGCCAAGTAGACTCAATGTTATAGTGGAGGAAATTTGTGACAAGGATAAAATATTGGTGAGTTGTTCCTACATGGGTTTTCGCCAAACACGTGGATAATAGAATAACTTACTAGAAATACGATATTCGCAGAAGCCCCACGCCCTAATCGATTACATATGACACTGCTGGGTAGAGCTCTCATGTATGGAATACATAGGAATACATGGGAATACACGGGAATACATAGGAATACATATACTAGAAATACGATATTCGCAGAGGTCCCACGCCCAAGTAATCGATTATGTATGACACTGCTTAGAGCTCTCATGTACTGTATGCTTTCACTACACATCTCAATATTATATAATGTAATTAAAGGCGGATGACACTATATTAGCATTTACATGATACTGGCATGTGTCCCATTCCGGAGAGTACTCATCATAATTTTGGGTGGTGGTGTGCCGCCTGGACCTGAAAACCCCTTACCCTATTTCAGACCAAAATATCTGACTTACTATACCCATTTTAGACCTGACTCCATAAATATATACCCTATTTCATTGGTTCTCATCATGATAATATTCTCTTTCACACAAAATTATGCCATGTCCATTTCACAGTAATTTATTTTGTCCCGTAATTATACAAGTCAAGTCAGTTTTTGCACTACATTCATAGGTAAAATGTATACATACTTCTCAAGTGGGTTACATAATATACTGTACTTCTCAGAAGTTCTCAATTGTTGCATGTGTTGCCTGGTACATGTACAAAAGCACAAAATCCCATGCCAGGAAAATATAACCCTATACTCCCCAACATATTGAAAAAATAAGAAGTTCTGTAAGTGAAAATGGAAAAATGCATTATAAAATATACAATAATTCTACAGAATATTAGACAAAAGAGAGTCAGATAAGCACATTCTCTATCAATGTAAGATGCTGTGAGATACAAGATGAGCATGATCAGAGTATTACCATATTGACATTCTTCTCTTAAAATGTCTCATTTCTTATGTCATATGGGTAAACTAACTCTTCTTATCACAGAAAGGTACTTTTTCCAATTGGGCTCAGTGAACTTCATGTTTCTCCCATTGATATTTTTGGACCTGTGGAAAATAAAACAAAGCACTGAAGTCTATAATATTAAGAATGTTATCAAGTGTGTTCTGTGGTTGGCAATGGGGGGGGGGGGGTTGGTGTTGGTGGTAATAACAGCTGGAATAGTATCTCACTAGCAATATTATTGTGGAACTGTATAGGATTTGCTTGCTCAAATATAAACTTATTAAACTTTCAATTCTCGTAACACCACTCAAACACTTTTCTAACTGTCAGTGGTAAATACAAATTGATTCTTTTCACTTAATGATGTACAGTTAGTATACTGGCTTGCAAATTGATTATTGACCTTGAGTCTATGAAGGCATCCAGGACTCAATTTCTACATACTGTATTTAACAGTCTCTGTCAGTGCTATCTATTAATTCCAACTTGTTTAGAGGGCAATTTTTTCTGCTCACACCAGCTGCTAGTGCAGTAAATCTTTCCTGAACATTATGTATACCAGCTAAACAACTAATTCAAAACAGCAAAACTGCAGCAATAAATTACATTATTTTCCTAATGCCAATTTAGTGAGGCTAATCTTGCACTCTGAAAATAAATGACTATGAAATAATACATACATGTACTAGTATCAATAAATACTTAAAATAATTTATTACACGACTTCACATTTTTGAGTGCAAATACTGGCCAAAACGAGTGCAAAGATGGGAGTGTATTGCACTCGTCAGGAACCAGATCAACTGGTTTATTATTGTTATGAACTTAAATTAATAATATTTGTGAATCACTCTTCTTCAGCACATGTTCACATACAAATCTGTCCATTTTTTGTACCATAAATTGAACCAAAGAGCACTAAATATCTGGTGTTTGCCATTTCCTAACAAACCCTCAATCTTTCCTCATCACCATTGCACTTTAACAGCAGTACAAAAAATGATTGTGAATGAAATCTATCCACTTTGCAAGCTGTTGGCAACCTTTAGTCTTTGATGCCTGTGTAGAAAAAGGGAATTTGGTCACTGTTTACAGCTGTTCATAACTCACAACAAGACAAATTGTATGGTATATTCTATATCATTCCATTTCAGTGAATACATTATGGACACTGGCAAAAGTCTAAATTCTGTAACATGTACATAAAAGCATGGTTCAAACTGACGGTTGCTCTGGACAATCTATGGCTTTAAGGAAACATTGAAAATTGCATGGGACAACCAAGGTCAACCAAACACAAAAGTTTTTTCCAAACTCTGAAAAATATGATGTATCTCTGTCAATGAGGCAGTCAATTTACAGGCCGTGTACTAGATGTCCTATGAATGGAACAATTCTGGCAGCTTTTCGCTGTATTTTTCTGTTGAACAGAAATACAAACTACAAGGTCACATACCCAGTACATGTACAATATAAAGTTCAAAATAAACTATCATTATCATTATTTAGCATTCTACTCATGCTGAATAAACAAGTACATAATATTTCTTGGGGTTGAGAGACTTGCTGAACCTTATTCAACCCAGCAGTACTATCATAAATTACATTGAATACTACACTGTACAATCGTGTACCTTTGATGTCATGGATTTAGTTTGATGATCACTCCTGATGCATCAGTGACTACCTCTCCTAAGTTGTAGGATTCCACTATCCTTTCAAGTAACCTCTTTAAAACTAGCCTCTGAACTGAACCTCCAACCTCTCGTTTTAAACTACCTCGATATCGATTATCACATCCGTGTCATGATTCATCAAGAATAAACACAGTATTTGGTACTATGTCCTTGAGAGTCCATCCTTCCATCTCCACTTAGAACCAAGGTTTCTTTCTTATAGACCTTCCTGACTGCCTCTTTCATGTCACCCCACAGAATTTGGATGTGCTGCATATTAAATCATCAATTAATGTGACTTCAGAAATCTTGAAGGCAAAGAGGTCCAACAGTTCAATAAAATACGCAGCAGAGGAAAAGGAGCAAAATGCAGGCATTATTATAAATATATTGAAATAATAATTTTAACCTTACGTACTCGATCATATCTGTTCATGGTTTCCAACGCCATTCTTGTGTCTGCCGGAGTGGATTGGCAAATGGGCTGTGGTAACGTCTACCTGTGACAAAAATAGAGAACACGTATAAAAAAAAACTCTCAATACAATTATTCAGAGAATGGAAAAAATATCTAAAACCTACACGCCATTATCTAATATCCCTGCAAGAAGGACTCCGCCATCAGAATTCAGGAAGGCAGAGTCATCATTCTTGATGTGCTGCAAATAAACAAATAAACCACTCGGCCACACTGCCTTCCCCCACCTTTTTTTCATCTTGTGTTGAAAACAGGCTTTTTCCGGGAAACCTTCCTCGCCGGAAATGATCGCGTTTCACTTTAGCCATTCCGTACGTCAAACTTATTGTAATTGGTTTAGAGTTTTGTAAATAAATGATCTGACGAAGACCATCTGTTCTAAAATTCTAAAATACCTGCAGAAATTTAAAATTCGGCACCAGTCCGCCGCGAATTTTGCCGACGGCTGGCACATGCAAATGACATCAAATGTCATCAGATCAGTACCCAAGCTCTATTTACCAGTCCTCGGGGGACATCCACGATTTTGCCAAAAATCGCAAGGCTCAGCGTTGATCGCGGGATTGTGAAGAAGAAAGTGGTCCCAACTCATCCATATCCAGCTACGATAGTGGCATCACTCAGTTTCGATTGCAATTCGACATCCTCCACTGGAACGTAAAGCCTCCAGATTTTTTGCCTGAAGTCGACAAATCCATCTTGAATATTAGTTAAATATAGAATATTAGTTAAACACTGACAGTGTAGCCTGTTGTTTTTTATCTTCATATATATCACCATGACTTCCTGGCTGGACCGCCGGTCCCTGAGGAAGTGCTCCAATTTAAGCCTCGCTCAATGCGCCACTCGTACAAACGTCACCTTGTATAGGTTTCTCACACTACATCGGAAATACTTCAAAGTTGTTTAACAAACTTCTAATGTATGCATGTTAAATATCTTATGCCTATTTACATCAATGGGTGTTATTCACGGTGCTCCTTGTATTTAAAGATACACAGGATAACTTTCGTTTAAACAAGCTTTCCCTTTCTGTGGTTGATCGCCTTTTCGCGGCTTTGGTGGATGTTTACGAGGAAGCATTCTTAATGAGCCTAAAATCTTTTTGGCTTTGCTGCAGATGGAAGTAATATGGTAGTCCCAAGACAGGGTGTTTTATAGCCAAACCCCTAAATGTTTATGTTGAATAATCGCTGGCAGCCTTGCACCATCGAGGGAATACACGTGGGAGGCAGACTGGTCTCTTTTTCTAGAAATGTGAAGCACTTTACGTTTCTCGGTCTTCAAGGTTACTGACCAGCTCTTGCATCAGTCTGAAGCATGTAGCAAGTCCTCCTGTAGCTGTTCACAGCTAGAAGGAGAAGTAATTTGTGGAATTAATAATAATAATAATAACAATAGTAATACCTGAAGCATCTTAAGACAGCAAATCGTTGTCTCTTGTCAATGCAGAACGTTAAGGGTTACTAGATATGTGGTCTTCTTGATGGTTGCGGAGCTGGCCCTTACACACTTCATTCTTATCTTTTGTACACCTGGAGGAGACATACCATCATTTTTGTCTCCCAGAGACCATTTAGAAAATTATGTTTTTGTTGCATTTACAAATTAAAAAATAAATATTAAAATGTATATTTAATAGTTACATTTTAGGAAAGGGACAGGAAGTCGCTTCTTTGGTATATATTTTTTTGTTTCATTTAAAAATTCAAAACTTGACATTAAAAATTAGATATTAGACATTATCCTCGAGCGAAGCGAGGATAATAATCACGACGGACTTCTCACAGGTAAACACTCGCCATTATCTAACCACGAACTCGCAGAATTTCCCAACCGAACTTAAACCTGCCCTGATGGTTCCAGGCCGACTCATTTTAGAATCCACCATCGGTGCCAGATCCTCAGGCCTCCGGCACCATTCTTGTGTCTGCCGGAATGGATTGGCAGATGGGCTGTGGTAACGTCTGCCTGTGACAAAAATAGAGAACACGTATAAAAAAAAAACTCTCAATACAATTATTCAGAGAATGGAAAAAATATCTAAAACCTACACACTTAAGAGGTGCTGTGGTCTGGATACTTGACAAGAAAGTATCGTCAGCACCACGTTGGAGCAAAAATTGCGGGAAATCGCCGTTGGTTTCCACCTTCCACCCAAGTTCATCCTTCTGCTGTGGCCACAACCTGAATGTGGACTGAATAAGATATATAATCTTCAGGTCTTCGCCCCTCTTTGGCTTCCCCTCACCTTGAGCAAATTTGAGTAAAGTCTCATCTTCGAGCCTGGTCTTGTTGGCCAGTTTAGTCATATTCTCTTTGTCCGTTTAATGGTACGATCAACTGCTAGACGATAATCACGACAGGGACTTCTTACAGACAAACACTCGCCATTATCTAGTATTCCTGTGAGCAGGACTCCGCCATCAGAATTCAGGAAGGCAGAGCTATCATTCTTGATGTGCTGCAAATAACAAAGAGGAGAATACCTGTCGTTTTCCCATCGTCACATACGGGGCATCGAAGTACTCTGTAAAGCTCAGCCAGTTTGTACACGTCTGTCCTTTGCTTGCCTATCATCAAATACATATGTTGGTACTTCCTTTCCTGTGTGAAACCTTCACATTTAATTCAATTGTGTCTTTTCTCCTTCAAAATGCGTACATATTCTTTATAACTATAGGAACAACAGACTTTCACCACACCAATCAAGCATTTGGGCCACTAAGTGCGTTCTGCCAGAGATCAGTACCCAAGCTCTATTTACCAGTCCTCGGGGGACATCCACGATTTTGCCTAAAATCGCAAGGCTCAGCGTTGATCGCGGGATTGTGAAGAAGAAAGTGGTCCCAACTCATCCATATCCAGCTACGATAGTGGCATCACTCAGTTTCGATTGCAATTCGACATCCTCCACTGGAACGTAAAGCCTCCAGATTTTTTGCCTGAAGTCGACAAATCCATCTTGAATATTAGTTAAATATAGAATATTAGTTAAACACTGACAGTGTAGCCTGTTGTTTTTTATCTTCATATATATCACCATGACTTCCTGGCTGGACCGCCGGTCCCTGAGGAAGTGCTCCAATTTAAGCCTCGCTCAATGCGCCACTCGTACAAACGTCACCTTGTATAGGTTTCTCACACTACATCGGAAATACTTCAAAGTTGTTTAACAAACTTCTAATGTATGCATGTTAAATATCTTATGCCTATTTACATCAATGGGTGTTATTCACGGTGCTCCTTGTATTTAAAGATACACAGGATAACTTTCGTTTAAACAAGCTTTCCCTTTCTGTGGTTGATCGCCTTTTCGCGGCTTTGGTGGATGTTTACGAGGAAGCATTCTTAATGAGCCTAAAATCTTTTTGGCTTTGCTGCAGATGGAAGTAATATGGTAGTCCCAAGACAGGGTGTTTTATAGCCAAACCCCTAAATGTTTATGTTGAATAATCGCTGGCAGCCTTGCACCATCGAGGGAATACACGTGGGAGGCAGACTGGTCTCTTTTTCTAGAAATGTGAAGCACTTTACGTTTCTCGGTCTTCAAGGTTACTGACCAGCTCTTGCATCAGTCTGAAGCATGTAGCAAGTCCTCCTGTAGCTGTTCACAGCTAGAAGGAGAAGTAATTTGTGGAATTAATAATAATAATAATAACAATAGTAATACCTGAAGCATCTTAAGACAGCAAATCGTTGTCTCTTGTCAATGCAGAACGTTAAGGGTTACTAGATATGTGGTCTTCTTGATGGTTGCGGAGCTGGCCCTTACACACTTCATTCTTATCTTTTGTACACCTGGAGGAGACATACCATCATTTTTGTCTCCCAGAGACCATTTAGAAAATTATGTTTTTGTTGCATTTACAAATTAAAAAATAAATATTAAAATGTATATTTAATAGTTACATTTTAGGAAAGGGACAGGAAGTCGCTTCTTTGGTATATATTTTTTTGTTTCATTTAAAAATTCAAAACTTGACATTAAAAATTAGATATTAGACATTATCCTCGAGCGAAGCGAGGATAATAATCACGACGGACTTCTCACAGGTAAACACTCGCCATTATCTAACCACGAACTCGCAGAATTTCCCAACCGAACTTAAACCTGCCCTGATGGTTCCAGGCCGACTCATTTTAGAATCCACCATCGGTGCCAGATCCTCAGGCCTCCGGCACCATTCTTGTGTCTGCCGGAATGGATTGGCAGATGGGCTGTGGTAACGTCTGCCTGTGACAAAAATAGAGAACACGTATAAAAAAAAAACTCTCAATACAATTATTCAGAGAATGGAAAAAATATCTAAAACCTACACACTTAAGAGGTGCTGTGGTCTGGATACTTGACAAGAAAGTATCGTCAGCACCACGTTGGAGCAAAAATTGCGGGAAATCGCCGTTGGTTTCCACCTTCCACCCAAGTTCATCCTTCTGCTGTGGCCACAACCTGAATGTGGACTGAATAAGATATATAATCTTCAGGTCTTCGCCCCTCTTTGGCTTCCCCTCACCTTGAGCAAATTTGAGTAAAGTCTCATCTTCGAGCCTGGTCTTGTTGGCCAGTTTAGTCATATTCTCTTTGTCCGTTTAATGGTACGATTAACTGCTAGACGATAATCACGACAGGGACTTCTTACAGACAAACACTCGCCATTATCTAGTATTCCTGTGAGCAGGACTCCGCCATCAGAATTCAGGAAGGCAGAGCTATCATTCTTGATGTGCTGCAAATAACAAAGAGGAGAATACCTGTCGTTTTCCCATCGTCACATACGGGGCATCGAAGTACTCTGTAAAGCTCAGCCAGTTTGTACACGTCTGTCCTTTGCTTGCCTATCATCAAATACATATGTTGGTACTTCCTTTCCTGTGTGAAACCTTCACATTTAATTCAATTGTGTCTTTTCTCCTTCAAAATGCGTACATATTCTTTATAACTATAGGAACAACAGACTTTCACCACACCAATCAAGCATTTGGGCCACTAAGTGCGTTCTGCCAGAGATCAGTACCCAAGCTCTATTTACCAGTCCTCGGGGGACATCCACGATTTTGCCTAAAATCGCAAGGCTCAGCGTTGATCGCGGGATTGTGAAGAAGAAAGTGGTCCCATCTCATCCATATCCAGCTACGATAGTGGCATCGCTCAGTTTCGATTGCAATTTGACATCCTCCACTGGAACGTAAAGCCTCCAGATTTTTTGCCTGAAGTCGACAAATCCATCTTGAATATTAGTTAAATATGGAATATTAGTTAAACACTGACAGTGTAGCCTGTTGTTTTTTATCTTCATATATATCACCATGACTTCCTGGCTGGACCGCCGGTCCCTGAGGAAGTGCTCCAATTTAAGCCTCGCTCAATGCGCCACTCGTACAAACGTCACCTTGTATAGGTTTCTCACACTACATCGGAAATACTTCAAAGTTGTTTAACAAACTTCTAATGTATGCATGTTAAATATCTTATGCCTATTTACATCAATGGGTGTTATTCACGGTGCTCCTTGTATTTAAAGATACACAGGATAACTTTCGTTTAAACAAGCTTTCCCTTTCTGTGGTTGATCGCCTTTTCGCGGCTTTGGTGGATGTTTACGAGGAAGCATTCTTAATGAGCCTAAAATCTTTTTGGCTTTGCTGCAGATGGAAGTAATATGGTAGTCCCAAGACAGGGTGTTTTATAGCCAAACCCCTAAATGTTTATGTTGAATAATCGCTGGCAGCCTTGCACCATCGAGGGAATACACGTGGGAGGCAGACTGGTCTCTTTTTCTAGAAATGTGAAGCACTTTACGTTTCTCGGTCTTCAAGGTTACTGACCAGCTCTTGCATCAGTCTGAAGCATGTAGCAAGTCCTCCTGTAGCTGTTCACAGCTAGAAGGAGAAGTAATTTGTGGAATTAATAATAATAATAATAACAATAGTAATACCTGAAGCATCTTAAGACAGCAAATCGTTGTCTCTTGTCAATGCAGAACGTTAAGGGTTACTAGATATGTGGTCTTCTTGATGGTTGCGGAGCTGGCCCTTACACACTTCATTCTTATCTTTTGTACACCTGGAGGAGACATACCATCATTTTTGTCTCCCAGAGACCATTTAGAAAATTATGTTTTTGTTGCATTTACAAATTAAAAAATAAATATTAAAATGTATATTTAATAGTTACATTTTAGGAAAGGGACAGGAAGTCGCTTCTTTGGTATATATTTTTTTGTTTCATTTAAAAATTCAAAACTTGACATTAAAAATTAGATATTAGACATTATCCTCGAGCGAAGCGAGGATAATAATCACGACGGACTTCTCACAGGTAAACACTCGCCATTATCTAACCACGAACTCGCAGAATTTCCCAACCGAACTTAAACCTGCCCTGATGGTTCCAGGCCGACTCATTTTAGAATCCACCATCGGTGCCAGATCCTCAGGCCTCCGGCACCATTCTTGTGTCTGCCGGAATGGATTGGCAGATGGGCTGTGGTAACGTCTGCCTGTGACAAAAATAGAGAACACGTATAAAAAAAAAAACTCTCAATACAATTATTCAGAGAATGGAAAAAATATCTAAAACCTACACACTTAAGAGGTGCTGTGGTCTGGATACTTGACAAGAAAGTATCGTCAGCACCACGTTGGAGCAAAAATTGCGGGAAATCGCCGTTGGTTTCCACCTTCCACCCAAGTTCATCCTTCTGCTGTGGCCACAACCTGAATGTGGACTGAATAAGATATATAATCTTCAGGTCTTCGCCCCTCTTTGGCTTCCCCTCACCTTGAGCAAATTTGAGTAAAGTCTCATCTTCGAGCCTGGTCTTGTTGGCCAGTTTAGTCATATTCTCTTTGTCCGTTTAATGGTACGATTAACTGCTAGACGATAATCACGACAGGGTCTTCTTACAGACAAACACTCGCCATTATCTAGTATTCCTGTGAGCAGGACTCCGCCATCAGAATTCAGGAAGGCAGAGCTATCATTCTTGATGTGCTGCAAATACACAAAGAGAATACCTGTCGTTTCACATACGGGGCATCGAAGTACTCTGTAAAGCTCAGCCAGTTTGTACACGTCTGTCCTTTGCCTGCCTATCATCAAATACATATGTTGGTACTTCCTTTCCTGTGTGAAACCTTCACCACATTTAATTCAATTGTGTCTTTTCTCCTTCAAAAAGCGTACATATTCTTTATAACTGTAGAAACAACAAACTTTCACCACACCAATCAAGCGTTTCGGCCACTAAGTGTGTTCTGCCAGAGATCAGTACCCAAGCTCTATTTACTAAACCTCGGTGGACATCCACGATTTTGCCAAAAATCGCAAGGCTCAGCATTAATCGCGGGATTGTGAAGAAGAAAGTGGTCCCATCTCATCCATATCCAGCTACGATAGTGGCATCACTCAGTTTGGATTGCAATTTGACATCCTCATCTGGAACGTAAAGCCTCTCCAGATTTTTTCCCGATTTCTTTAGCGAACTGTATGATTTGAAAATGACTACCACTCGTTTCTCTGTCTGTCTCTCTGTCAAATTCGCTCTAGGTCGTTTGCAGAACTCGCCAATGCTGATCGAAAATGAGATCAGACATATATCTTGCACTGAAAAACGGCCAGAATCAGACAGAAATATCGACATTGGCATTGATAGCGACAAATCTGCATCCTCCAGGCTGTTCTCCTGTGTCGTCGGCGCGGCGCGGAAGACTCTCAACATTCACCGGCAGCACTGACTCCTGCCTGTCGCATTGTGTGCGGCGCTAACCGGCCGGCCTTACTCACATTATCACCTTACTCACATTTAATTCAATTGTGTCTTTTCTCCTTCAAAAAGCGTACATATTCTTTATAACTGTAGAAACAACAAACTTTCACCACACCAATCAAGCGTTTCGGCCACTAAGTGCGTTCTGCCAGAGATCAGTACCCAAGCTCTATTTACCAGTCCTCGGGGGACATCCACGATTTTGCCTAAAATCGCAAGGCTCAGCGTTGATCGCGGGATTGTGAAGAAGAAAGTGGTCCCAACTCATCCATATCCAGCTACGATAGTGGCATCGCTCAGTTTCGATTGCAATTCGACATCCTCCACTGGAACGTAAAGCCTCCAGATTTTTTGCCTGAAGTCGACAAATCCATCTTGAATATTAGTTAAATATAGAATATTAGTTAAACACTGACAGTGTAGCCTGTTGTTTTTTATCTTCATATATATCACCATGACTTCCTGGCTGGACCGCCGGTCCCTGAGGAAGTGCTCCAATTTAAGCCTCGCTCAATGCGCCACTCGTACAAACGTCACCTTGTATAGGTTTCTCACACTACATCGGAAATACTTCAAAGTTGTTTAACAAACTTCTAATGTATGCATGTTAAATATCCAAGTATAGCCTTGCTCTCTTAGCCTGGATTCATGAAGCAATGCGTGGTCCTATCCACTTGAAGTCGAATATGATGATTTGTGTCTATTTAAATCAGTGGGTCTTTCATTGCTTGCTATCTTTTAAGATTGGAGAGTGCATTCAAACAAATGAAAGCAATAATAATAATAATAATAATAATAATAACAATATAAATGATTGGGTATGTTATTGGGTTTAATTTAACATTTACAAACAAGAGAAATTAAGAGAAAATAATTAGGTCCGTATTGAAAATTAAGTATAGAAATATAGAATATTAGTTAAATAAAGAAGTCAGCGGCCACTCCACGCTGTCTTCCCTTCTAACGTAGACCTTGTGTTTCCGGTCTTCAAATATCTATGGAGGACA
>CAXIWU010000005.1:0-67169 GCA_964036295.1 Plumapathes pennacea | reverse complement strand
CATACATACAGACAGACATCAGGGCTTCTTACCACCGAAATTAGTAGTACATAGAGACTAACCCTATATCTTCAATCTCTCTATGTGCTGCATTCACTGTTTACGTACGTTAAGGAGCTTAAATGGTTTGAAAATGACTAACACTCGTTTCTCTGTCTGTCTCTCTGTCCAAATCCCAGCTCCAGGTCGCGGTTTCCAGGCTGTTCTCCTGTGTCGTCGGCGCGGCGGTTAGGTTAGACACTCTCAACATTCACCCTGTCGCATTCATTGTGTGCGGCGCTAACCGGCCTTACTCGCGCGGTGACCAGGTAACGTGACTGCTATCTGATGTGACAGACATACGTACATTCATTCATTCATTCATGCATGCATACACAGACAGACATCAGGGCTTCTTACCACCGAAATTAGTAGTACATAGAGACTAACCCTATATCTTCAATCTCTCTATGTGCTGCATTCACTGTTTACGTACGTTAAGGAGCTTAAATGGTTTGAAAATGACTAACACTCGTTTCTCTGTCTGTCTCTCTGTCCAAATCCCAGCTCCAGGTCGCGGTTTCCAGGCTGTTCTCCTGTGTCGTCGGCGCGGCGGTTAGGTTAGACACTCTCAACATTCACCCTGTCGCATTCATTGTGTGCGGCGCTAACCGGCCTTACTCGCGCGGTGACCAGGTAACGTGACTGCTATCTGATGTGACAGACATACGTACATTCATTCATTCATTCATGCATACATACAGACAGACATCAGGGCTTCTTACCACCGAAATTAGTAGTACATAGAGACTAACCCTATATCTTCAATCTCTCTATGTGCTGCATTCACTGTTTACGTACGTTAAGGAGCTTAAATGGTTTGAAAATGACTAACACTCGTTTCTCTGTCTGTCTCTCTGTCCAAATCCCAGCTCCAGGTCGCGGTTTCCAGGCTGTTCTCCTGTGTCGTCGGCGCGGCGGTTAGGTTAGACACTCTCAACATTCACCCTGTCGCATTCATTGTGTGCGGCGCTAACCGGCCTTACTCGCGCGGTGACCAGGTAACGTGACTGCTATCTGATGTGACAGACATACGTACATTCATTCATTCATTCATGCATACATACAGACAGACATCAGGGCTTCTTACCACCGAAATTAGTAGTACATAGAGACTAACCCTATATCTTCAATCTCTCTATGTGCTGCATTCACTGTTTACGTACGTTAAGGAGCTTAAATGGTTTGAAAATGACTAACACTCGTTTCTCTGTCTGTCTCTCTGTCCAAATCCCAGCTCCAGGTCGCGGTTTCCAGGCTGTTCTCCTGTGTCGTCGGCGCGGCGGTTAGGTTAGACACTCTCAACATTCACCCTGTCGCATTCATTGTGTGCGGCGCTAACCGGCCTTACTCGCGCGGTGACCAGGTAACGTGACTGCTATCTGATGTGACAGACATACGTACATTCATTCATTCATTCATGCATACATACAGACAGACATCAGGGCTTCTTACCACCGAAATTAGTAGTACATAGAGACTAACCCTATATCTTCAATCTCTCTATGTGCTGCATTCACTGTTTACGTACGTTAAGGAGCTTAAATGGTTTGAAAATGACTAACACTCGTTTCTCTGTCTGTCTCTCTGTCCAAATCCCAGCTCCAGGTCGCGGTTTCCAGGCTGTTCTCCTGTGTCGTCGGCGCGGCGGTTAGGTTAGACACTCTCAACATTCACCCTGTCGCATTCATTGTGTGCGGCGCTAACCGGCCTTACTCGCGCGGTGACCAGGTAACGTGACTGCTATCTGATGTGACAGACATACGTACATTCATTCATTCATTCATGCATACATACAGACAGACATCAGGGCTTCTTACCACCGAAATTAGTAGTACATAGAGACTAACCCTATATCTTCAATCTCTCTATGTGCTGCATTCACTGTTTACGTACGTTAAGGAGCTTAAATGGTTTGAAAATGACTAACACTCGTTTCTCTGTCTGTCTCTCTGTCCAAATCCCAGCTCCAGGTCGCGGTTTCCAGGCTGTTCTCCTGTGTCGTCGGCGCGGCGGTTAGGTTAGACACTCTCAACATTCACCCTGTCGCATTCATTGTGTGCGGCGCTAACCGGCCTTACTCGCGCGGTGACCAGGTAACGTGACTGCTATCTGATGTGACAGACATACGTACATTCATTCATTCATTCATGCATACATACAGACAGACATCAGGGCTTCTTACCACCGAAATTAGTAGTACATAGAGACTAACCCTATATCTTCAATCTCTCTATGTGCTGCATTCACTGTTTACGTACGTTAAGGAGCTTAAATGGTTTGAAAATGACTAACACTCGTTTCTCTGTCTGTCTCTCTGTCCAAATCCCAGCTCCAGGTCGCGGTTTCCAGGCTGTTCTCCTGTGTCGTCGGCGCGGCGGTTAGGTTAGACACTCTCAACATTCACCCTGTCGCATTCATTGTGTGCGGCGCTAACCGGCCTTACTCGCGCGGTGACCAGGTAACGTGACTGCTATCTGATGTGACAGACATACGTACATTCATTCATTCATTCATGCATACATACAGACAGACATCAGGGCTTCTTACCACCGAAATTAGTAGTACATAGAGACTAACCCTATATCTTCAATCTCTCTATGTGCTGCATTCACTGTTTACGTACGTTAAGGAGCTTAAATGGTTTGAAAATGACTAACACTCGTTTCTCTGTCTGTCTCTCTGTCCAAATCCCAGCTCCAGGTCGCGGTTTCCAGGCTGTTCTCCTGTGTCGTCGGCGCGGCGGTTAGGTTAGACACTCTCAACATTCACCCTGTCGCATTCATTGTGTGCGGCGCTAACCGGCCTTACTCGCGCGGTGACCAGGTAACGTGACTGCTATCTGATGTGACAGACATACGTACATTCATTCATTCATTCATGCATACATACAGACAGACATCAGGGCTTCTTACCACCGAAATTAGTAGTACATAGAGACTAACCCTATATCTTCAATCTCTCTATGTGCTGCATTCACTGTTTACGTACGTTAAGGAGCTTAAATGGTTTGAAAATGACTAACACTCGTTTCTCTGTCTGTCTCTCTGTCCAAATCCCAGCTCCAGGTCGCGGTTTCCAGGCTGTTCTCCTGTGTCGTCGGCGCGGCGGTTAGGTTAGACACTCTCAACATTCACCCTGTCGCATTCATTGTGTGCGGCGCTAACCGGCCTTACTCGCGCGGTGACCAGGTAACGTGACTGCTATCTGATGTGACAGACATACGTACATTCATTCATTCATTCATGCATACATACAGACAGACATCAGGGCTTCTTACCACCGAAATTAGTAGTACATAGAGACTAACCCTATATCTTCAATCTCTCTATGTGCTGCATTCACTGTTTACGTACGTTAAGGAGCTTAAATGGTTTGAAAATGACTAACACTCGTTTCTCTGTCTGTCTCTCTGTCCAAATCCCAGCTCCAGGTCGCGGTTTCCAGGCTGTTCTCCTGTGTCGTCGGCGCGGCGGTTAGGTTAGACACTCTCAACATTCACCCTGTCGCATTCATTGTGTGCGGCGCTAACCGGCCTTACTCGCGCGGTGACCAGGTAACGTGACTGCTATCTGATGTGACAGACATACGTACATTCATTCATTCATTCATGCATACATACAGACAGACATCAGGGCTTCTTACCACCGAAATTAGTAGTACATAGAGACTAACCCTATATCTTCAATCTCTCTATGTGCTGCATTCACTGTTTACGTACGTTAAGGAGCTTAAATGGTTTGAAAATGACTAACACTCGTTTCTCTGTCTGTCTCTCTGTCCAAATCCCAGCTCCAGGTCGCGGTTTCCAGGCTGTTCTCCTGTGTCGTCGGCGCGGCGGTTAGGTTAGACACTCTCAACATTCACCCTGTCGCATTCATTGTGTGCGGCGCTAACCGGCCTTACTCGCGCGGTGACCAGGTAACGTGACTGCTATCTGATGTGACAGACATACGTACATTCATTCATTCATTCATGCATACATACAGACAGACATCAGGGCTTCTTACCACCGAAATTAGTAGTACATAGAGACTAACCCTATATCTTCAATCTCTCTATGTGCTGCATTCACTGTTTACGTACGTTAAGGAGCTTAAATGGTTTGAAAATGACTAACACTCGTTTCTCTGTCTGTCTCTCTGTCCAAATCCCAGCTCCAGGTCGCGGTTTCCAGGCTGTTCTCCTGTGTCGTCGGCGCGGCGGTTAGGTTAGACACTCTCAACATTCACCCTGTCGCATTCATTGTGTGCGGCGCTAACCGGCCTTACTCGCGCGGTGACCAGGTAACGTGACTGCTATCTGATGTGACAGACATACGTACATTCATTCATTCATTCATGCATACATACAGACAGACATCAGGGCTTCTTACCACCGAAATTAGTAGTACATAGAGACTAACCCTATATCTTCAATCTCTCTATGTGCTGCATTCACTGTTTACGTACGTTAAGGAGCTTAAATGGTTTGAAAATGACTAACACTCGTTTCTCTGTCTGTCTCTCTGTCCAAATCCCAGCTCCAGGTCGCGGTTTCCAGGCTGTTCTCCTGTGTCGTCGGCGCGGCGGTTAGGTTAGACACTCTCAACATTCACCCTGTCGCATTCATTGTGTGCGGCGCTAACCGGCCTTACTCGCGCGGTGACCAGGTAACGTGACTGCTATCTGATGTGACAGACATACGTACATTCATTCATTCATTCATGCATACATACAGACAGACATCAGGGCTTCTTACCACCGAAATTAGTAGTACATAGAGACTAACCCTATATCTTCAATCTCTCTATGTGCTGCATTCACTGTTTACGTACGTTAAGGAGCTTAAATGGTTTGAAAATGACTAACACTCGTTTCTCTGTCTGTCTCTCTGTCCAAATCCCAGCTCCAGGTCGCGGTTTCCAGGCTGTTCTCCTGTGTCGTCGGCGCGGCGGTTAGGTTAGACACTCTCAACATTCACCCTGTCGCATTCATTGTGTGCGGCGCTAACCGGCCTTACTCGCGCGGTGACCAGGTAACGTGACTGCTATCTGATGTGACAGACATACGTACATTCATTCATTCATTCATGCATACATACAGACAGACATCAGGGCTTCTTACCACCGAAATTAGTAGTACATAGAGACTAACCCTATATCTTCAATCTCTCTATGTGCTGCATTCACTGTTTACGTACGTTAAGGAGCTTAAATGGTTTGAAAATGACTAACACTCGTTTCTCTGTCTGTCTCTCTGTCCAAATCCCAGCTCCAGGTCGCGGTTTCCAGGCTGTTCTCCTGTGTCGTCGGCGCGGCGGTTAGGTTAGACACTCTCAACATTCACCCTGTCGCATTCATTGTGTGCGGCGCTAACCGGCCTTACTCGCGCGGTGACCAGGTAACGTGACTGCTATCTGATGTGACAGACATACGTACATTCATTCATTCATTCATGCATACATACAGACAGACATCAGGGCTTCTTACCACCGAAATTAGTAGTACATAGAGACTAACCCTATATCTTCAATCTCTCTATGTGCTGCATTCACTGTTTACGTACGTTAAGGAGCTTAAATGGTTTGAAAATGACTAACACTCGTTTCTCTGTCTGTCTCTCTGTCCAAATCCCAGCTCCAGGTCGCGGTTTCCAGGCTGTTCTCCTGTGTCGTCGGCGCGGCGGTTAGGTTAGACACTCTCAACATTCACCCTGTCGCATTCATTGTGTGCGGCGCTAACCGGCCTTACTCGCGCGGTGACCAGGTAACGTGACTGCTATCTGATGTGACAGACATACGTACATTCATTCATTCATTCATGCATACATACAGACAGACATCAGGGCTTCTTACCACCGAAATTAGTAGTACATAGAGACTAACCCTATATCTTCAATCTCTCTATGTGCTGCATTCACTGTTTACGTACGTTAAGGAGCTTAAATGGTTTGAAAATGACTAACACTCGTTTCTCTGTCTGTCTCTCTGTCCAAATCCCAGCTCCAGGTCGCGGTTTCCAGGCTGTTCTCCTGTGTCGTCGGCGCGGCGGTTAGGTTAGACACTCTCAACATTCACCCTGTCGCATTCATTGTGTGCGGCGCTAACCGGCCTTACTCGCGCGGTGACCAGGTAACGTGACTGCTATCTGATGTGACAGACATACGTACATTCATTCATTCATTCATGCATACATACAGACAGACATCAGGGCTTCTTACCACCGAAATTAGTAGTACATAGAGACTAACCCTATATCTTCAATCTCTCTATGTGCTGCATTCACTGTTTACGTACGTTAAGGAGCTTAAATGGTTTGAAAATGACTAACACTCGTTTCTCTGTCTGTCTCTCTGTCCAAATCCCAGCTCCAGGTCGCGGTTTCCAGGCTGTTCTCCTGTGTCGTCGGCGCGGCGGTTAGGTTAGACACTCTCAACATTCACCCTGTCGCATTCATTGTGTGCGGCGCTAACCGGCCTTACTCGCGCGGTGACCAGGTAACGTGACTGCTATCTGATGTGACAGACATACGTACATTCATTCATTCATTCATGCATACATACAGACAGACATCAGGGCTTCTTACCACCGAAATTAGTAGTACATAGAGACTAACCCTATATCTTCAATCTCTCTATGTGCTGCATTCACTGTTTACGTACGTTAAGGAGCTTAAATGGTTTGAAAATGACTAACACTCGTTTCTCTGTCTGTCTCTCTGTCCAAATCCCAGCTCCAGGTCGCGGTTTCCAGGCTGTTCTCCTGTGTCGTCGGCGCGGCGGTTAGGTTAGACACTCTCAACATTCACCCTGTCGCATTCATTGTGTGCGGCGCTAACCGGCCTTACTCGCGCGGTGACCAGGTAACGTGACTGCTATCTGATGTGACAGACATACGTACATTCATTCATTCATTCATGCATACATACAGACAGACATCAGGGCTTCTTACCACCGAAATTAGTAGTACATAGAGACTAACCCTATATCTTCAATCTCTCTATGTGCTGCATTCACTGTTTACGTACGTTAAGGAGCTTAAATGGTTTGAAAATGACTAACACTCGTTTCTCTGTCTGTCTCTCTGTCCAAATCCCAGCTCCAGGTCGCGGTTTCCAGGCTGTTCTCCTGTGTCGTCGGCGCGGCGGTTAGGTTAGACACTCTCAACATTCACCCTGTCGCATTCATTGTGTGCGGCGCTAACCGGCCTTACTCGCGCGGTGACCAGGTAACGTGACTGCTATCTGATGTGACAGACATACGTACATTCATTCATTCATTCATGCATACATACAGACAGACATCAGGGCTTCTTACCACCGAAATTAGTAGTACATAGAGACTAACCCTATATCTTCAATCTCTCTATGTGCTGCATTCACTGTTTACGTACGTTAAGGAGCTTAAATGGTTTGAAAATGACTAACACTCGTTTCTCTGTCTGTCTCTCTGTCCAAATCCCAGCTCCAGGTCGCGGTTTCCAGGCTGTTCTCCTGTGTCGTCGGCGCGGCGGTTAGGTTAGACACTCTCAACATTCACCCTGTCGCATTCATTGTGTGCGGCGCTAACCGGCCTTACTCGCGCGGTGACCAGGTAACGTGACTGCTATCTGATGTGACAGACATACGTACATTCATTCATTCATTCATGCATACATACAGACAGACATCAGGGCTTCTTACCACCGAAATTAGTAGTACATAGAGACTAACCCTATATCTTCAATCTCTCTATGTGCTGCATTCACTGTTTACGTACGTTAAGGAGCTTAAATGGTTTGAAAATGACTAACACTCGTTTCTCTGTCTGTCTCTCTGTCCAAATCCCAGCTCCAGGTCGCGGTTTCCAGGCTGTTCTCCTGTGTCGTCGGCGCGGCGGTTAGGTTAGACACTCTCAACATTCACCCTGTCGCATTCATTGTGTGCGGCGCTAACCGGCCTTACTCGCGCGGTGACCAGGTAACGTGACTGCTATCTGATGTGACAGACATACGTACATTCATTCATTCATTCATGCATACATACAGACAGACATCAGGGCTTCTTACCACCGAAATTAGTAGTACATAGAGACTAACCCTATATCTTCAATCTCTCTATGTGCTGCATTCACTGTTTACGTACGTTAAGGAGCTTAAATGGTTTGAAAATGACTAACACTCGTTTCTCTGTCTGTCTCTCTGTCCAAATCCCAGCTCCAGGTCGCGGTTTCCAGGCTGTTCTCCTGTGTCGTCGGCGCGGCGGTTAGGTTAGACACTCTCAACATTCACCCTGTCGCATTCATTGTGTGCGGCGCTAACCGGCCTTACTCGCGCGGTGACCAGGTAACGTGACTGCTATCTGATGTGACAGACATACGTACATTCATTCATTCATTCATGCATACATACAGACAGACATCAGGGCTTCTTACCACCGAAATTAGTAGTACATAGAGACTAACCCTATATCTTCAATCTCTCTATGTGCTGCATTCACTGTTTACGTACGTTAAGGAGCTTAAATGGTTTGAAAATGACTAACACTCGTTTCTCTGTCTGTCTCTCTGTCCAAATCCCAGCTCCAGGTCGCGGTTTCCAGGCTGTTCTCCTGTGTCGTCGGCGCGGCGGTTAGGTTAGACACTCTCAACATTCACCCTGTCGCATTCATTGTGTGCGGCGCTAACCGGCCTTACTCGCGCGGTGACCAGGTAACGTGACTGCTATCTGATGTGACAGACATACGTACATTCATTCATTCATTCATGCATACATACAGACAGACATCAGGGCTTCTTACCACCGAAATTAGTAGTACATAGAGACTAACCCTATATCTTCAATCTCTCTATGTGCTGCATTCACTGTTTACGTACGTTAAGGAGCTTAAATGGTTTGAAAATGACTAACACTCGTTTCTCTGTCTGTCTCTCTGTCCAAATCCCAGCTCCAGGTCGCGGTTTCCAGGCTGTTCTCCTGTGTCGTCGGCGCGGCGGTTAGGTTAGACACTCTCAACATTCACCCTGTCGCATTCATTGTGTGCGGCGCTAACCGGCCTTACTCGCGCGGTGACCAGGTAACGTGACTGCTATCTGATGTGACAGACATACGTACATTCATTCATTCATTCATGCATACATACAGACAGACATCAGGGCTTCTTACCACCGAAATTAGTAGTACATAGAGACTAACCCTATATCTTCAATCTCTCTATGTGCTGCATTCACTGTTTACGTACGTTAAGGAGCTTAAATGGTTTGAAAATGACTAACACTCGTTTCTCTGTCTGTCTCTCTGTCCAAATCCCAGCTCCAGGTCGCGGTTTCCAGGCTGTTCTCCTGTGTCGTCGGCGCGGCGGTTAGGTTAGACACTCTCAACATTCACCCTGTCGCATTCATTGTGTGCGGCGCTAACCGGCCTTACTCGCGCGGTGACCAGGTAACGTGACTGCTATCTGATGTGACAGACATACGTACATTCATTCATTCATTCATGCATACATACAGACAGACATCAGGGCTTCTTACCACCGAAATTAGTAGTACATAGAGACTAACCCTATATCTTCAATCTCTCTATGTGCTGCATTCACTGTTTACGTACGTTAAGGAGCTTAAATGGTTTGAAAATGACTAACACTCGTTTCTCTGTCTGTCTCTCTGTCCAAATCCCAGCTCCAGGTCGCGGTTTCCAGGCTGTTCTCCTGTGTCGTCGGCGCGGCGGTTAGGTTAGACACTCTCAACATTCACCCTGTCGCATTCATTGTGTGCGGCGCTAACCGGCCTTACTCGCGCGGTGACCAGGTAACGTGACTGCTATCTGATGTGACAGACATACGTACATTCATTCATTCATTCATGCATACATACAGACAGACATCAGGGCTTCTTACCACCGAAATTAGTAGTACATAGAGACTAACCCTATATCTTCAATCTCTCTATGTGCTGCATTCACTGTTTACGTACGTTAAGGAGCTTAAATGGTTTGAAAATGACTAACACTCGTTTCTCTGTCTGTCTCTCTGTCCAAATCCCAGCTCCAGGTCGCGGTTTCCAGGCTGTTCTCCTGTGTCGTCGGCGCGGCGGTTAGGTTAGACACTCTCAACATTCACCCTGTCGCATTCATTGTGTGCGGCGCTAACCGGCCTTACTCGCGCGGTGACCAGGTAACGTGACTGCTATCTGATGTGACAGACATACGTACATTCATTCATTCATTCATGCATACATACAGACAGACATCAGGGCTTCTTACCACCGAAATTAGTAGTACATAGAGACTAACCCTATATCTTCAATCTCTCTATGTGCTGCATTCACTGTTTACGTACGTTAAGGAGCTTAAATGGTTTGAAAATGACTAACACTCGTTTCTCTGTCTGTCTCTCTGTCCAAATCCCAGCTCCAGGTCGCGGTTTCCAGGCTGTTCTCCTGTGTCGTCGGCGCGGCGGTTAGGTTAGACACTCTCAACATTCACCCTGTCGCATTCATTGTGTGCGGCGCTAACCGGCCTTACTCGCGCGGTGACCAGGTAACGTGACTGCTATCTGATGTGACAGACATACGTACATTCATTCATTCATTCATGCATACATACAGACAGACATCAGGGCTTCTTACCACCGAAATTAGTAGTACATAGAGACTAACCCTATATCTTCAATCTCTCTATGTGCTGCATTCACTGTTTACGTACGTTAAGGAGCTTAAATGGTTTGAAAATGACTAACACTCGTTTCTCTGTCTGTCTCTCTGTCCAAATCCCAGCTCCAGGTCGCGGTTTCCAGGCTGTTCTCCTGTGTCGTCGGCGCGGCGGTTAGGTTAGACACTCTCAACATTCACCCTGTCGCATTCATTGTGTGCGGCGCTAACCGGCCTTACTCGCGCGGTGACCAGGTAACGTGACTGCTATCTGATGTGACAGACATACGTACATTCATTCATTCATTCATGCATACATACAGACAGACATCAGGGCTTCTTACCACCGAAATTAGTAGTACATAGAGACTAACCCTATATCTTCAATCTCTCTATGTGCTGCATTCACTGTTTACGTACGTTAAGGAGCTTAAATGGTTTGAAAATGACTAACACTCGTTTCTCTGTCTGTCTCTCTGTCCAAATCCCAGCTCCAGGTCGCGGTTTCCAGGCTGTTCTCCTGTGTCGTCGGCGCGGCGGTTAGGTTAGACACTCTCAACATTCACCCTGTCGCATTCATTGTGTGCGGCGCTAACCGGCCTTACTCGCGCGGTGACCAGGTAACGTGACTGCTATCTGATGTGACAGACATACGTACATTCATTCATTCATTCATGCATACATACAGACAGACATCAGGGCTTCTTACCACCGAAATTAGTAGTACATAGAGACTAACCCTATATCTTCAATCTCTCTATGTGCTGCATTCACTGTTTACGTACGTTAAGGAGCTTAAATGGTTTGAAAATGACTAACACTCGTTTCTCTGTCTGTCTCTCTGTCCAAATCCCAGCTCCAGGTCGCGGTTTCCAGGCTGTTCTCCTGTGTCGTCGGCGCGGCGGTTAGGTTAGACACTCTCAACATTCACCCTGTCGCATTCATTGTGTGCGGCGCTAACCGGCCTTACTCGCGCGGTGACCAGGTAACGTGACTGCTATCTGATGTGACAGACATACGTACATTCATTCATTCATTCATGCATACATACAGACAGACATCAGGGCTTCTTACCACCGAAATTAGTAGTACATAGAGACTAACCCTATATCTTCAATCTCTCTATGTGCTGCATTCACTGTTTACGTACGTTAAGGAGCTTAAATGGTTTGAAAATGACTAACACTCGTTTCTCTGTCTGTCTCTCTGTCCAAATCCCAGCTCCAGGTCGCGGTTTCCAGGCTGTTCTCCTGTGTCGTCGGCGCGGCGGTTAGGTTAGACACTCTCAACATTCACCCTGTCGCATTCATTGTGTGCGGCGCTAACCGGCCTTACTCGCGCGGTGACCAGGTAACGTGACTGCTATCTGATGTGACAGACATACGTACATTCATTCATTCATTCATGCATACATACAGACAGACATCAGGGCTTCTTACCACCGAAATTAGTAGTACATAGAGACTAACCCTATATCTTCAATCTCTCTATGTGCTGCATTCACTGTTTACGTACGTTAAGGAGCTTAAATGGTTTGAAAATGACTAACACTCGTTTCTCTGTCTGTCTCTCTGTCCAAATCCCAGCTCCAGGTCGCGGTTTCCAGGCTGTTCTCCTGTGTCGTCGGCGCGGCGGTTAGGTTAGACACTCTCAACATTCACCCTGTCGCATTCATTGTGTGCGGCGCTAACCGGCCTTACTCGCGCGGTGACCAGGTAACGTGACTGCTATCTGATGTGACAGACATACGTACATTCATTCATTCATTCATGCATACATACAGACAGACATCAGGGCTTCTTACCACCGAAATTAGTAGTACATAGAGACTAACCCTATATCTTCAATCTCTCTATGTGCTGCATTCACTGTTTACGTACGTTAAGGAGCTTAAATGGTTTGAAAATGACTAACACTCGTTTCTCTGTCTGTCTCTCTGTCCAAATCCCAGCTCCAGGTCGCGGTTTCCAGGCTGTTCTCCTGTGTCGTCGGCGCGGCGGTTAGGTTAGACACTCTCAACATTCACCCTGTCGCATTCATTGTGTGCGGCGCTAACCGGCCTTACTCGCGCGGTGACCAGGTAACGTGACTGCTATCTGATGTGACAGACATACGTACATTCATTCATTCATTCATGCATACATACAGACAGACATCAGGGCTTCTTACCACCGAAATTAGTAGTACATAGAGACTAACCCTATATCTTCAATCTCTCTATGTGCTGCATTCACTGTTTACGTACGTTAAGGAGCTTAAATGGTTTGAAAATGACTAACACTCGTTTCTCTGTCTGTCTCTCTGTCCAAATCCCAGCTCCAGGTCGCGGTTTCCAGGCTGTTCTCCTGTGTCGTCGGCGCGGCGGTTAGGTTAGACACTCTCAACATTCACCCTGTCGCATTCATTGTGTGCGGCGCTAACCGGCCTTACTCGCGCGGTGACCAGGTAACGTGACTGCTATCTGATGTGACAGACATACGTACATTCATTCATTCATTCATGCATACATACAGACAGACATCAGGGCTTCTTACCACCGAAATTAGTAGTACATAGAGACTAACCCTATATCTTCAATCTCTCTATGTGCTGCATTCACTGTTTACGTACGTTAAGGAGCTTAAATGGTTTGAAAATGACTAACACTCGTTTCTCTGTCTGTCTCTCTGTCCAAATCCCAGCTCCAGGTCGCGGTTTCCAGGCTGTTCTCCTGTGTCGTCGGCGCGGCGGTTAGGTTAGACACTCTCAACATTCACCCTGTCGCATTCATTGTGTGCGGCGCTAACCGGCCTTACTCGCGCGGTGACCAGGTAACGTGACTGCTATCTGATGTGACAGACATACGTACATTCATTCATTCATTCATGCATACATACAGACAGACATCAGGGCTTCTTACCACCGAAATTAGTAGTACATAGAGACTAACCCTATATCTTCAATCTCTCTATGTGCTGCATTCACTGTTTACGTACGTTAAGGAGCTTAAATGGTTTGAAAATGACTAACACTCGTTTCTCTGTCTGTCTCTCTGTCCAAATCCCAGCTCCAGGTCGCGGTTTCCAGGCTGTTCTCCTGTGTCGTCGGCGCGGCGGTTAGGTTAGACACTCTCAACATTCACCCTGTCGCATTCATTGTGTGCGGCGCTAACCGGCCTTACTCGCGCGGTGACCAGGTAACGTGACTGCTATCTGATGTGACAGACATACGTACATTCATTCATTCATTCATGCATACATACAGACAGACATCAGGGCTTCTTACCACCGAAATTAGTAGTACATAGAGACTAACCCTATATCTTCAATCTCTCTATGTGCTGCATTCACTGTTTACGTACGTTAAGGAGCTTAAATGGTTTGAAAATGACTAACACTCGTTTCTCTGTCTGTCTCTCTGTCCAAATCCCAGCTCCAGGTCGCGGTTTCCAGGCTGTTCTCCTGTGTCGTCGGCGCGGCGGTTAGGTTAGACACTCTCAACATTCACCCTGTCGCATTCATTGTGTGCGGCGCTAACCGGCCTTACTCGCGCGGTGACCAGGTAACGTGACTGCTATCTGATGTGACAGACATACGTACATTCATTCATTCATTCATGCATACATACAGACAGACATCAGGGCTTCTTACCACCGAAATTAGTAGTACATAGAGACTAACCCTATATCTTCAATCTCTCTATGTGCTGCATTCACTGTTTACGTACGTTAAGGAGCTTAAATGGTTTGAAAATGACTAACACTCGTTTCTCTGTCTGTCTCTCTGTCCAAATCCCAGCTCCAGGTCGCGGTTTCCAGGCTGTTCTCCTGTGTCGTCGGCGCGGCGGTTAGGTTAGACACTCTCAACATTCACCCTGTCGCATTCATTGTGTGCGGCGCTAACCGGCCTTACTCGCGCGGTGACCAGGTAACGTGACTGCTATCTGATGTGACAGACATACGTACATTCATTCATTCATTCATGCATACATACAGACAGACATCAGGGCTTCTTACCACCGAAATTAGTAGTACATAGAGACTAACCCTATATCTTCAATCTCTCTATGTGCTGCATTCACTGTTTACGTACGTTAAGGAGCTTAAATGGTTTGAAAATGACTAACACTCGTTTCTCTGTCTGTCTCTCTGTCCAAATCCCAGCTCCAGGTCGCGGTTTCCAGGCTGTTCTCCTGTGTCGTCGGCGCGGCGGTTAGGTTAGACACTCTCAACATTCACCCTGTCGCATTCATTGTGTGCGGCGCTAACCGGCCTTACTCGCGCGGTGACCAGGTAACGTGACTGCTATCTGATGTGACAGACATACGTACATTCATTCATTCATTCATGCATACATACAGACAGACATCAGGGCTTCTTACCACCGAAATTAGTAGTACATAGAGACTAACCCTATATCTTCAATCTCTCTATGTGCTGCATTCACTGTTTACGTACGTTAAGGAGCTTAAATGGTTTGAAAATGACTAACACTCGTTTCTCTGTCTGTCTCTCTGTCCAAATCCCAGCTCCAGGTCGCGGTTTCCAGGCTGTTCTCCTGTGTCGTCGGCGCGGCGGTTAGGTTAGACACTCTCAACATTCACCCTGTCGCATTCATTGTGTGCGGCGCTAACCGGCCTTACTCGCGCGGTGACCAGGTAACGTGACTGCTATCTGATGTGACAGACATACGTACATTCATTCATTCATTCATGCATACATACAGACAGACATCAGGGCTTCTTACCACCGAAATTAGTAGTACATAGAGACTAACCCTATATCTTCAATCTCTCTATGTGCTGCATTCACTGTTTACGTACGTTAAGGAGCTTAAATGGTTTGAAAATGACTAACACTCGTTTCTCTGTCTGTCTCTCTGTCCAAATCCCAGCTCCAGGTCGCGGTTTCCAGGCTGTTCTCCTGTGTCGTCGGCGCGGCGGTTAGGTTAGACACTCTCAACATTCACCCTGTCGCATTCATTGTGTGCGGCGCTAACCGGCCTTACTCGCGCGGTGACCAGGTAACGTGACTGCTATCTGATGTGACAGACATACGTACATTCATTCATTCATTCATGCATACATACAGACAGACATCAGGGCTTCTTACCACCGAAATTAGTAGTACATAGAGACTAACCCTATATCTTCAATCTCTCTATGTGCTGCATTCACTGTTTACGTACGTTAAGGAGCTTAAATGGTTTGAAAATGACTAACACTCGTTTCTCTGTCTGTCTCTCTGTCCAAATCCCAGCTCCAGGTCGCGGTTTCCAGGCTGTTCTCCTGTGTCGTCGGCGCGGCGGTTAGGTTAGACACTCTCAACATTCACCCTGTCGCATTCATTGTGTGCGGCGCTAACCGGCCTTACTCGCGCGGTGACCAGGTAACGTGACTGCTATCTGATGTGACAGACATACGTACATTCATTCATTCATTCATGCATACATACAGACAGACATCAGGGCTTCTTACCACCGAAATTAGTAGTACATAGAGACTAACCCTATATCTTCAATCTCTCTATGTGCTGCATTCACTGTTTACGTACGTTAAGGAGCTTAAATGGTTTGAAAATGACTAACACTCGTTTCTCTGTCTGTCTCTCTGTCCAAATCCCAGCTCCAGGTCGCGGTTTCCAGGCTGTTCTCCTGTGTCGTCGGCGCGGCGGTTAGGTTAGACACTCTCAACATTCACCCTGTCGCATTCATTGTGTGCGGCGCTAACCGGCCTTACTCGCGCGGTGACCAGGTAACGTGACTGCTATCTGATGTGACAGACATACGTACATTCATTCATTCATTCATGCATACATACAGACAGACATCAGGGCTTCTTACCACCGAAATTAGTAGTACATAGAGACTAACCCTATATCTTCAATCTCTCTATGTGCTGCATTCACTGTTTACGTACGTTAAGGAGCTTAAATGGTTTGAAAATGACTAACACTCGTTTCTCTGTCTGTCTCTCTGTCCAAATCCCAGCTCCAGGTCGCGGTTTCCAGGCTGTTCTCCTGTGTCGTCGGCGCGGCGGTTAGGTTAGACACTCTCAACATTCACCCTGTCGCATTCATTGTGTGCGGCGCTAACCGGCCTTACTCGCGCGGTGACCAGGTAACGTGACTGCTATCTGATGTGACAGACATACGTACATTCATTCATTCATTCATGCATACATACAGACAGACATCAGGGCTTCTTACCACCGAAATTAGTAGTACATAGAGACTAACCCTATATCTTCAATCTCTCTATGTGCTGCATTCACTGTTTACGTACGTTAAGGAGCTTAAATGGTTTGAAAATGACTAACACTCGTTTCTCTGTCTGTCTCTCTGTCCAAATCCCAGCTCCAGGTCGCGGTTTCCAGGCTGTTCTCCTGTGTCGTCGGCGCGGCGGTTAGGTTAGACACTCTCAACATTCACCCTGTCGCATTCATTGTGTGCGGCGCTAACCGGCCTTACTCGCGCGGTGACCAGGTAACGTGACTGCTATCTGATGTGACAGACATACGTACATTCATTCATTCATTCATGCATACATACAGACAGACATCAGGGCTTCTTACCACCGAAATTAGTAGTACATAGAGACTAACCCTATATCTTCAATCTCTCTATGTGCTGCATTCACTGTTTACGTACGTTAAGGAGCTTAAATGGTTTGAAAATGACTAACACTCGTTTCTCTGTCTGTCTCTCTGTCCAAATCCCAGCTCCAGGTCGCGGTTTCCAGGCTGTTCTCCTGTGTCGTCGGCGCGGCGGTTAGGTTAGACACTCTCAACATTCACCCTGTCGCATTCATTGTGTGCGGCGCTAACCGGCCTTACTCGCGCGGTGACCAGGTAACGTGACTGCTATCTGATGTGACAGACATACGTACACATTCATTCATTCATTCATGCATACATACAGACAGACATCAGGGCTTCTTACCACCGAAATTAGTAGTACATAGAGACTAACCCTATATCTTCAATCTCTCTATGTGCTGCATTCACTGTTTACGTACGTTAAGGAGCTTAAATGGTTTGAAAATGACTAACACTCGTTTCTCTGTCTGTCTCTCTGTCCAAATCCCAGCTCCAGGTCGCGGTTTCCAGGCTGTTCTCCTGTGTCGTCGGCGCGGCGGTTAGGTTAGACACTCTCAACATTCACCCTGTCGCATTCATTGTGTGCGGCGCTAACCGGCCTTACTCGCGCGGTGACCAGGTAACGTGACTGCTATCTGATGTGACAGACATACGTACATTCATTCATTCATTCATGCATACATACAGACAGACATCAGGGCTTCTTACCACCGAAATTAGTAGTACATAGAGACTAACCCTATATCTTCAATCTCTCTATGTGCTGCATTCACTGTTTACGTACGTTAAGGAGCTTAAATGGTTTGAAAATGACTAACACTCGTTTCTCTGTCTGTCTCTCTGTCCAAATCCCAGCTCCAGGTCGCGGTTTCCAGGCTGTTCTCCTGTGTCGTCGGCGCGGCGGTTAGGTTAGACACTCTCAACATTCACCCTGTCGCATTCATTGTGTGCGGCGCTAACCGGCCTTACTCGCGCGGTGACCAGGTAACGTGACTGCTATCTGATGTGACAGACATACGTACATTCATTCATTCATTCATGCATACATACAGACAGACATCAGGGCTTCTTACCACCGAAATTAGTAGTACATAGAGACTAACCCTATATCTTCAATCTCTCTATGTGCTGCATTCACTGTTTACGTACGTTAAGGAGCTTAAATGGTTTGAAAATGACTAACACTCGTTTCTCTGTCTGTCTCTCTGTCCAAATCCCAGCTCCAGGTCGCGGTTTCCAGGCTGTTCTCCTGTGTCGTCGGCGCGGCGGTTAGGTTAGACACTCTCAACATTCACCCTGTCGCATTCATTGTGTGCGGCGCTAACCGGCCTTACTCGCGCGGTGACCAGGTAACGTGACTGCTATCTGATGTGACAGACATACGTACATTCATTCATTCATTCATGCATACATACAGACAGACATCAGGGCTTCTTACCACCGAAATTAGTAGTACATAGAGACTAACCCTATATCTTCAATCTCTCTATGTGCTGCATTCACTGTTTACGTACGTTAAGGAGCTTAAATGGTTTGAAAATGACTAACACTCGTTTCTCTGTCTGTCTCTCTGTCCAAATCCCAGCTCCAGGTCGCGGTTTCCAGGCTGTTCTCCTGTGTCGTCGGCGCGGCGGTTAGGTTAGACACTCTCAACATTCACCCTGTCGCATTCATTGTGTGCGGCGCTAACCGGCCTTACTCGCGCGGTGACCAGGTAACGTGACTGCTATCTGATGTGACAGACATACGTACATTCATTCATTCATTCATGCATACATACAGACAGACATCAGGGCTTCTTACCACCGAAATTAGTAGTACATAGAGACTAACCCTATATCTTCAATCTCTCTATGTGCTGCATTCACTGTTTACGTACGTTAAGGAGCTTAAATGGTTTGAAAATGACTAACACTCGTTTCTCTGTCTGTCTCTCTGTCCAAATCCCAGCTCCAGGTCGCGGTTTCCAGGCTGTTCTCCTGTGTCGTCGGCGCGGCGGTTAGGTTAGACACTCTCAACATTCACCCTGTCGCATTCATTGTGTGCGGCGCTAACCGGCCTTACTCGCGCGGTGACCAGGTAACGTGACTGCTATCTGATGTGACAGACATACGTACATTCATTCATTCATTCATGCATACATACAGACAGACATCAGGGCTTCTTACCACCGAAATTAGTAGTACATAGAGACTAACCCTATATCTTCAATCTCTCTATGTGCTGCATTCACTGTTTACGTACGTTAAGGAGCTTAAATGGTTTGAAAATGACTAACACTCGTTTCTCTGTCTGTCTCTCTGTCCAAATCCCAGCTCCAGGTCGCGGTTTCCAGGCTGTTCTCCTGTGTCGTCGGCGCGGCGGTTAGGTTAGACACTCTCAACATTCACCCTGTCGCATTCATTGTGTGCGGCGCTAACCGGCCTTACTCGCGCGGTGACCAGGTAACGTGACTGCTATCTGATGTGACAGACATACGTACATTCATTCATTCATTCATGCATACATACAGACAGACATCAGGGCTTCTTACCACCGAAATTAGTAGTACATAGAGACTAACCCTATATCTTCAATCTCTCTATGTGCTGCATTCACTGTTTACGTACGTTAAGGAGCTTAAATGGTTTGAAAATGACTAACACTCGTTTCTCTGTCTGTCTCTCTGTCCAAATCCCAGCTCCAGGTCGCGGTTTCCAGGCTGTTCTCCTGTGTCGTCGGCGCGGCGGTTAGGTTAGACACTCTCAACATTCACCCTGTCGCATTCATTGTGTGCGGCGCTAACCGGCCTTACTCGCGCGGTGACCAGGTAACGTGACTGCTATCTGATGTGACAGACATACGTACATTCATTCATTCATTCATGCATACATACAGACAGACATCAGGGCTTCTTACCACCGAAATTAGTAGTACATAGAGACTAACCCTATATCTTCAATCTCTCTATGTGCTGCATTCACTGTTTACGTACGTTAAGGAGCTTAAATGGTTTGAAAATGACTAACACTCGTTTCTCTGTCTGTCTCTCTGTCCAAATCCCAGCTCCAGGTCGCGGTTTCCAGGCTGTTCTCCTGTGTCGTCGGCGCGGCGGTTAGGTTAGACACTCTCAACATTCACCCTGTCGCATTCATTGTGTGCGGCGCTAACCGGCCTTACTCGCGCGGTGACCAGGTAACGTGACTGCTATCTGATGTGACAGACATACGTACATTCATTCATTCATTCATGCATACATACAGACAGACATCAGGGCTTCTTACCACCGAAATTAGTAGTACATAGAGACTAACCCTATATCTTCAATCTCTCTATGTGCTGCATTCACTGTTTACGTACGTTAAGGAGCTTAAATGGTTTGAAAATGACTAACACTCGTTTCTCTGTCTGTCTCTCTGTCCAAATCCCAGCTCCAGGTCGCGGTTTCCAGGCTGTTCTCCTGTGTCGTCGGCGCGGCGGTTAGGTTAGACACTCTCAACATTCACCCTGTCGCATTCATTGTGTGCGGCGCTAACCGGCCTTACTCGCGCGGTGACCAGGTAACGTGACTGCTATCTGATGTGACAGACATACGTACATTCATTCATTCATTCATGCATACATACAGACAGACATCAGGGCTTCTTACCACCGAAATTAGTAGTACATAGAGACTAACCCTATATCTTCAATCTCTCTATGTGCTGCATTCACTGTTTACGTACGTTAAGGAGCTTAAATGGTTTGAAAATGACTAACACTCGTTTCTCTGTCTGTCTCTCTGTCCAAATCCCAGCTCCAGGTCGCGGTTTCCAGGCTGTTCTCCTGTGTCGTCGGCGCGGCGGTTAGGTTAGACACTCTCAACATTCACCCTGTCGCATTCATTGTGTGCGGCGCTAACCGGCCTTACTCGCGCGGTGACCAGGTAACGTGACTGCTATCTGATGTGACAGACATACGTACATTCATTCATTCATTCATGCATACATACAGACAGACATCAGGGCTTCTTACCACCGAAATTAGTAGTACATAGAGACTAACCCTATATCTTCAATCTCTCTATGTGCTGCATTCACTGTTTACGTACGTTAAGGAGCTTAAATGGTTTGAAAATGACTAACACTCGTTTCTCTGTCTGTCTCTCTGTCCAAATCCCAGCTCCAGGTCGCGGTTTCCAGGCTGTTCTCCTGTGTCGTCGGCGCGGCGGTTAGGTTAGACACTCTCAACATTCACCCTGTCGCATTCATTGTGTGCGGCGCTAACCGGCCTTACTCGCGCGGTGACCAGGTAACGTGACTGCTATCTGATGTGACAGACAGACATACGTACATTCATTCATTCATTCATGCATACATACAGACAGACATCAGGGCTTCTTACCACCGAAATTAGTAGTACATAGAGACTAACCCTATATCTTCAATCTCTCTATGTGCTGCATTCACTGTTTACGTACGTTAAGGAGCTTAAATGGTTTGAAAATGACTAACACTCGTTTCTCTGTCTGTCTCTCTGTCCAAATCCCAGCTCCAGGTCGCGGTTTCCAGGCTGTTCTCCTGTGTCGTCGGCGCGGCGGTTAGGTTAGACACTCTCAACATTCACCCTGTCGCATTCATTGTGTGCGGCGCTAACCGGCCTTACTCGCGCGGTGACCAGGTAACGTGACTGCTATCTGATGTGACAGACATACGTACATTCATTCATTCATTCATGCATACATACAGACAGACATCAGGGCTTCTTACCACCGAAATTAGTAGTACATAGAGACTAACCCTATATCTTCAATCTCTCTATGTGCTGCATTCACTGTTTACGTACGTTAAGGAGCTTAAATGGTTTGAAAATGACTAACACTCGTTTCTCTGTCTGTCTCTCTGTCCAAATCCCAGCTCCAGGTCGCGGTTTCCAGGCTGTTCTCCTGTGTCGTCGGCGCGGCGGTTAGGTTAGACACTCTCAACATTCACCCTGTCGCATTCATTGTGTGCGGCGCTAACCGGCCTTACTCGCGCGGTGACCAGGTAACGTGACTGCTATCTGATGTGACAGACATACGTACATTCATTCATTCATTCATGCATACATACAGACAGACATCAGGGCTTCTTACCACCGAAATTAGTAGTACATAGAGACTAACCCTATATCTTCAATCTCTCTATGTGCTGCATTCACTGTTTACGTACGTTAAGGAGCTTAAATGGTTTGAAAATGACTAACACTCGTTTCTCTGTCTGTCTCTCTGTCCAAATCCCAGCTCCAGGTCGCGGTTTCCAGGCTGTTCTCCTGTGTCGTCGGCGCGGCGGTTAGGTTAGACACTCTCAACATTCACCCTGTCGCATTCATTGTGTGCGGCGCTAACCGGCCTTACTCGCGCGGTGACCAGGTAACGTGACTGCTATCTGATGTGACAGACATACGTACATTCATTCATTCATTCATGCATACATACAGACAGACATCAGGGCTTCTTACCACCGAAATTAGTAGTACATAGAGACTAACCCTATATCTTCAATCTCTCTATGTGCTGCATTCACTGTTTACGTACGTTAAGGAGCTTAAATGGTTTGAAAATGACTAACACTCGTTTCTCTGTCTGTCTCTCTGTCCAAATCCCAGCTCCAGGTCGCGGTTTCCAGGCTGTTCTCCTGTGTCGTCGGCGCGGCGGTTAGGTTAGACACTCTCAACATTCACCCTGTCGCATTCATTGTGTGCGGCGCTAACCGGCCTTACTCGCGCGGTGACCAGGTAACGTGACTGCTATCTGATGTGACAGACATACGTACATTCATTCATTCATTCATGCATACATACAGACAGACATCAGGGCTTCTTACCACCGAAATTAGTAGTACATAGAGACTAACCCTATATCTTCAATCTCTCTATGTGCTGCATTCACTGTTTACGTACGTTAAGGAGCTTAAATGGTTTGAAAATGACTAACACTCGTTTCTCTGTCTGTCTCTCTGTCCAAATCCCAGCTCCAGGTCGCGGTTTCCAGGCTGTTCTCCTGTGTCGTCGGCGCGGCGGTTAGGTTAGACACTCTCAACATTCACCCTGTCGCATTCATTGTGTGCGGCGCTAACCGGCCTTACTCGCGCGGTGACCAGGTAACGTGACTGCTATCTGATGTGACAGACATACGTACATTCATTCATTCATTCATTCATGCATACATACAGACAGACATCAGGGCTTCTTACCACCGAAATTAGTAGTACATAGAGACTAACCCTATATCTTCAATCTCTCTATGTGCTGCATTCACTGTTTACGTACGTTAAGGAGCTTAAATGGTTTGAAAATGACTAACACTCGTTTCTCTGTCTGTCTCTCTGTCCAAATCCCAGCTCCAGGTCGCGGTTTCCAGGCTGTTCTCCTGTGTCGTCGGCGCGGCGGTTAGGTTAGACACTCTCAACATTCACCCTGTCGCATTCATTGTGTGCGGCGCTAACCGGCCTTACTCGCGCGGTGACCAGGTAACGTGACTGCTATCTGATGTGACAGACATACGTACATTCATTCATTCATTCATGCATACATACAGACAGACATCAGGGCTTCTTACCACCGAAATTAGTAGTACATAGAGACTAACCCTATATCTTCAATCTCTCTATGTGCTGCATTCACTGTTTACGTACGTTAAGGAGCTTAAATGGTTTGAAAATGACTAACACTCGTTTCTCTGTCTGTCTCTCTGTCCAAATCCCAGCTCCAGGTCGCGGTTTCCAGGCTGTTCTCCTGTGTCGTCGGCGCGGCGGTTAGGTTAGACACTCTCAACATTCACCCTGTCGCATTCATTGTGTGCGGCGCTAACCGGCCTTACTCGCGCGGTGACCAGGTAACGTGACTGCTATCTGATGTGACAGACATACGTACATTCATTCATTCATTCATGCATACATACAGACAGACATCAGGGCTTCTTACCACCGAAATTAGTAGTACATAGAGACTAACCCTATATCTTCAATCTCTCTATGTGCTGCATTCACTGTTTACGTACGTTAAGGAGCTTAAATGGTTTGAAAATGACTAACACTCGTTTCTCTGTCTGTCTCTCTGTCCAAATCCCAGCTCCAGGTCGCGGTTTCCAGGCTGTTCTCCTGTGTCGTCGGCGCGGCGGTTAGGTTAGACACTCTCAACATTCACCCTGTCGCATTCATTGTGTGCGGCGCTAACCGGCCTTACTCGCGCGGTGACCAGGTAACGTGACTGCTATCTGATGTGACAGACATACGTACATTCATTCATTCATTCATTCATGCATACATACAGACAGACATCAGGGCTTCTTACCACCGAAATTAGTAGTACATAGAGACTAACCCTATATCTTCAATCTCTCTATGTGCTGCATTCACTGTTTACGTACGTTAAGGAGCTTAAATGGTTTGAAAATGACTAACACTCGTTTCTCTGTCTGTCTCTCTGTCCAAATCCCAGCTCCAGGTCGCGGTTTCCAGGCTGTTCTCCTGTGTCGTCGGCGCGGCGGTTAGGTTAGACACTCTCAACATTCACCCTGTCGCATTCATTGTGTGCGGCGCTAACCGGCCTTACTCGCGCGGTGACCAGGTAACGTGACTGCTATCTGATGTGACAGACATACGTACATTCATTCATTCATTCATGCATACATACAGACAGACATCAGGGCTTCTTACCACCGAAATTAGTAGTACATAGAGACTAACCCTATATCTTCAATCTCTCTATGTGCTGCATTCACTGTTTACGTACGTTAAGGAGCTTAAATGGTTTGAAAATGACTAACACTAATTCTGGTTGAAAAACAGATACTTTTTTTTAAATTAATGCAGATGGCAATTTCTTTTTAACTCGGTGCGTTAGTGACACGAGCTCACCCTAACTTTCGCACATTAAGGAGGTTAAATTATTTTAAAATGACTACTACTAATTCTGGTTGAAAAACAGATACATTTTTTTAAATTAATGCAGATGGCAATTTCTTTTTAACTCGGTGCGTTAGTGACACAAGCTCACCCTAACTTTCGCACATTAAGGAGGTTAAATTATTTTAAAATGACTACTACTAATTCTGGTTGAAAAACAGATACATTTTTTTAAATTAATGCAGATGGCAATTTCTTTTTAACTCGGTGCGTTAGTGACACAAGCTCACCCTAACTTTCGCACATTAAGGAGGTTAAATTATTTTAAAATGACTACTACTAATTCTGGTTGAAAAACAGATACATTTTTTTAAATTAATGCAGATGGCAATTTCTTTTTAACTCAGTGCGTTAGTGACACAAGCTCACCCTAACTTTCGCACATTTAGGAGGTTAAATTATTTTAAAATAACTACCACTGATTCTGGTTGAAAAACATATATTTTTGCAAATTAATGTAAATGGCATATTTTTCTTATATCGCAGGTGCATTTTCCGGAAGAAGGTCTGCTATTCGAGGTTCGACGTTTTATATAGAAGAAACACTTCAGTAATGTCGCAGTGATTTTGTTCAAGAATTTGACGACACATCCTGGAACTATTGTGGACGCCGGCGAAAGCTAATAGGGACCTTAAGCACGAGGACGGGACGACGGCAACGTCGGTGAAACAATAAAACTTATTGCAGAAGACAAAAGGCGCACGTGAATATGTGAAATTGACATGATCTTGGGGTCGTCGTGCTCTCGCGTCCGACTTCAAATGCTTCATTTTTACGCTGTTGTCAGGACGTGGACGACATTTTGAGAAATTACGCCGTCGTTGGTCTCAGTAAGAGACGCCTGAACGCAATGGACCGTCGGCAAAAACAAAACTAAATTAGGCAACCTAGAGAATAAGCAAAGTTACAAAAACATAGGAATATAGAGACAATATTTCCTGGTTCCTCGCGTTGCCGTCGCCGTCCTGGTTTTGCTTAAGGTCCCTAATTAGGCAAACATCGCTCTGAACAATAAGGAAAATGGCCGAAAACGGCCAAGGTGGCTTCACGTTTTGCTCGTTCACATGCAACCCGTAATTCGCAGCAGTCTTTTACCATATGGCATTTTTACTAGAGAGGCCAATAACAAACTCTTGCCCAGTCCACACTTTTTCTCCCGTTCCTGCAACTATTTTATAAATGGTATTGAATTTTGATTATTTCACCATCCAGCTTGTATGGGAAACCGCTTCTGTTGCATTTTGAGTGGGAACATCTCTCGAAAGCATTGATTAATTTTCAGTTTACCATATGGCTTTGGTTGTGTGGGGTTTGAAGACGTCTCTTGCGAATTTTTGTGGGATCAGAGTGATTAAAAGAATTTTATTTTATTTTATTTTTAAAACCTAAATGCATAAAATATATCCAGGTTGCTGTGGGTACTCTAGCGCTTTGGAAACTCCAAGGAAGACCCATTTTAAATTACGCGCGGTGTAATCAATGGTCTTAACCCCGTCTCCGCAAGCAATAGCACGCATGCCGCCGCAATTTGCATTGAAAGTTACGGTGCCTGTGTAACAAGGGAAACACTTGGATTGGACAAAAACAAATGCACGAGCCCAAACTCTATCACATGATATGATACGCACTCCCACTGTTTGTTTAGAAGGGAGTCCAAAATGCCTCCCCCATTTGACTGAGTGGTAACCAGGACATTGGGCTTCAAAGGGATTATTTGGTGATCAAACGGGAACCAGTGTTATCCCCGGTGGCGTGGCCGGTGGCGTGGCCGTAGGCGGTCAAATAAGAGCGAAAATTGGAAAGTGAGCTCAGCGAGCCCACGTGAACACACTGGCTGAAGGATGGAGCAGGAAAACGGTTACAAATACAGTGAAGAATGTGTCTGAATGTGACATTTTAACGAGAACAGAAGCCCCTGTGCACTGCGCATACTTTACATAAGTTGTGACATCTGTAAAAACTACCAATCCCACACGTAAAAGTGAAGAAAAAGAGTACTTCAGAGTTTCACAACAGTGGAGCTTTAAGAATGGGTGGGGAATTCAAATTTCCACATCCGCTTCCTCCGCCAATGCCGCGATTAAAAAGGGAGAAAGCGATGTGGGGAAAAGATCTTCTGGACGCCCATAAATAAGTCTAAAAAGCTGGGCTGACTGCCACTCAGCTCGGCTTCAACCGGGGGGCCTTTTGGCCTCCCTCCTAACAAAAATAAAACATAAAATCTTCACTTTTAGCTCGATATTCACGACGGACAGTTGGCGGACCTTTTAGAAGAGCTGGCCGATTATGTGGAAAGTCACCTCTTGGAGTTTGATAAAGTCGTATTTCTTTCCATAATCGGTTTCAGTAGACATTGATTGGGACAACGTGAAGTTGGAGCGTCGCTTTCTTATTCACACGGGCAACCTTTTTCGTAGAAAACAATCGCGGTTTCATTATTGCTGTTTCTGATTACATGCAGAGTCATTGACACTAATAAAGTTGATTAATATCATTGATAGTGTTTATGAATTCTTTAACGTAAAAATTACATCTTCAACAGTGCAGAAGATATTAGCCTTTTTTCAGCTACACTGAAAATCCGCGTTTAAATAAAGTGTATGTACGTATGTAAAGAGATGCAAGAAATTCTAAAGTTGGACTTCTTAAAATATTCCGCAACTTTAGGTCACGTGAACACGGAACCGAAATACGTCGACCCGTCTCTTTATATAACAAACGTGAAAGCTTGTTCTCGCAGAAGCAGTAAGAGTTGGGCTTTTCTGCTTTAAAGGAGGGGTACTTAAACCAAAAGAGGACGAACATTACACATATATGATTCTGCGTTCTGTATGACCTTGCAAAACCGGCCATCTTTGTTCTTGCTTTTCACTTCCGGTCTAATAACTGCTGACCCGCTGAACTGCTGACCCGGATTAAAGGTCACAATGGCGGAGATAATATATGTTCCTAAGCATATGCTCGAAGAGCTTGTTCGCCGTTCGGAAGCCTTACAACGTTTTATTGTCCCAAATGTCGAAAGTCGGACCAGCTTTGATTATTTTAGAAGTAAATTAGATGAAATACTAACATTTACAGCTGCAGGTTCCTCGTCTGCTGTCAACTCCCGGCCAGTGCGGGAACAAGTGCAATTACCACCACCACCACCACCACCACCAGCAGACGAAGAGGAAGAGGAAGAGGAAGAAATTGACGAAGAAGAAGGAGAAGACGAAGAGCAACGCGAAGAAGAGCAACGAGAGGTCACTTCTGAGAGTCGCAAGCGAAAAGTCGCTCGACGAACACGCAGGGTGGCAAAGAAGCTAAGAATCCGCGACGAACGCCAGGTATCGTATATTTCAAAAATATTCTAAGCCAGAACAACTATTTGAGACAATTCCACTTGAGACACTACCGTTTGCCACCACTGTGTGGCATGAAAGTTTCGCTTCGCGGAATTACGAATTTGTGCGATTTACGGAATTTTCAGTTTCAAAAAACCCGTAGACTCAGTGCGGACTTTTTCAAAGAACATGTAACATGGACATGCTTTATGTTAGCCTCGAGCGTTCCCGTTCGTTACTAGCAGTATATCAAAATGTTTGTTGTAAAACACCTGCTTTTAACGACAGAGCTGACAAACGCGTTGCGTTGGTGACGTCATCAGTTCGTACGCTTTGTTTATCTTGTTCAGAATCCGATTACTGAGGTCAATATATTAACTTAAATTAGCCTTAGAGCTTTCCTTTTCGTTGCAATGCTTGACTGGTCCTTTCACCTTAAGTATATTGTCCTTTTATACTATCTACGACTTTCACGGAATGCAGCTGGCCCCCCGGGGGGGGGGGGGGGTAGGGTACTCCCTATGATCGGCTATATGGGGAGGCTCCGCCCGAAAGGGGTGTATTTTTACGATCGACGTATAAAAATTGCTTCTGCGTCTTAACTTTTTTTAAAAACCCTGCCGGAAGCTGTGTTTCGCCACACAATTGAAAAATACAAAGGGATTCAGTGGAGCGTACACCTGTGCCAGTTTCTGCAGGAAAAAGCTTGCCTGTGCGGCTGCGCATGCACAGTGCGTTTGTCAGCTCTGTCGCTATCAACCACTTTAGAAATGGAAGAGGGACTGGGACCGAGTGTGCAAAATTAATTGAATTAAAAAATGAATCCAGTCACAAGAAAGGACACATCCTTGTTAGTAACACTACCAAGTTTCAGAATGTTTTGGCAAACAAACAGAATGGCAAATGTTAAAAAGTCAGATCTATTGCACACTCAATTATGTCACAGATTGTTAATTAATCTCCTCCAGTATTTAACCAACTGGAGTACACAGAAAAGTCTGGGTATCGAGCACACAATTCCTTTGAGATGCCATTACAAGTTGGTTAAAATAGTGACCATTTAACATGCCTCTAGTACAAAAAAATGATTTGTCCCCAATTATAACCTTTAAACAGAAAGACTTTAAAAAAAAAACTGCATATGATATTTGCAGTTTGGCAGGATCAGTTTAAACCAACAAGAACCAAGCAGATTGTCAACATGAAATACTTTAATATTATAAGTTCCTGAATGTGATTCATCAGTCTCTCATTCATTCATTCAACTTAATAACAGTGTCACTTTATTGTATTTTCAAAAGGTCCAAGTTCCAGCTCCATGGATACCACGAGATGTTGGTGCAGACTTCGCCCACAACAGGAGTCTACATTACCTAGAAAACCTTCTAAAGGAATCGTTAAACCCGTTAGACAAAGCTCATACCTATTTAACCTATCTTACAAACTGTGACTTTAACTCTTCATATTTTCCTTCTAGTGTTATACCTTTTTTTGCAGATGACGCTGAACAACTTGCTGACGTGGCACGAAACATTCACCAGGAAGTCCCAGCCATTGCAACTAATGCAGTATGTACATTTATCTCTTGTTGAACCCTACTGAAAATAAAAAATAAATGCAACATTCCAGAGCCTAACACTGGCAGCCATGAAATGTAACAACATATAGACATGTACGCCAGACCATACTTGCTTTAACCCTTTCACACACAAACTCATAATGCAGATTCTCCCAGAGCAGTGTAGCGAGAATTTATATTTCTGTCAACTCTCATCTGAGCAAGTTATCAAAAACCAAGTTCTCCTTTCTGTGTGATATATTTCTGGTGAGAAACTGAAGGACAAAGATATTGGTCAACTGTCACAAAGATTCTTCCAAATTCCTGTTTAGGTCCTGACGAAGTTGAACTTGGCCCTTCAACAACGCCATCGGCTTGCAGTACAACAACAGCAGCAGATTGGCCAGCTACTCAGCATCACCAGCAATAAAATCGGAGCGATGGCCATTCCTGAAGCAGAGGTACCAGCCCGGGGTCGTCCAAGAGGTAACAGCCTTCTCACAATATTGGCCGACACCGTGGAGATTGGATGCTCTGCCAGCTCACTCCAAGAGGCAATGTTCGTTTACCGCGCAGTGTCTTCGTTCCCGATACTTCAGCATGTCAATGAACCGATAAAACACCTATGCAGTGGAGAAGTTCGAAGCGCGATACAACTCATCCCAGACATTATTTGCCAGACAGGTTGGTACTTGTGGTCTTTTCATTCCTCATTGTGAACCTTAAAGAAAAGAATCTTCAGCTCGCCTCTTTGTACAAGCAGGAAAGGCAAGCCATATCATATGGTCTTCCAATTAAGGAAGTTGTTCTCTGACAAATTAGGGTGTGCCAGAAATTACATATACTCACTGCGGAGGGATAAGAAATTTTTAAGGGGTTGGGGGTCAGTCTGGTAGCTGAAATTTCCAAGGGTGAGAGGTCAACAAAGTTTAAAATTTTCCAGAGGATGGGGGGAGGGGGATTGGTAAAATGAATACCCTGGAAACGTGAATTCCTAGGGGGAGGGGGTCTTTGAAAGAATGGTGTATAGATATTTATGCAACTGGATTGTCTGTTGATCTGTTGTGCATTACAGAGTCTGATCAATAACCCTTGCTTGGGTGTGTGCAGGGTTTCAGTCTGTCCTCAGCTGAGGGAGGTCATAATACATTTTAAAAGTTAACAGTATCTTGCCTATACACACCCCATTTTTTCATACAAAAAATTCTAAAAGAAAACAGAATGAGTCATTCCAATCCAAATTTTGATAACCCTGTAAAAAAAATTAATTGAGAAAAAAGAGTTCACACATGGTTTATCGAAGGAATGTACTCCACTTACTAACACAAGGGTCCCCTTGTCTCATCACAGCGGATGTCGATGAAGATATGCACCAGGCCTTTGTCACCAGCTCCCCCTTCTGCCTGGGTGCAGACCAACTGCCAGTCCTGTCAGTGCCAATTCCAGTGGACCAGGTTCTCGTAAACGATGGCGATGGTTTGGTGCTTAACATTGATCCAACTAAGCCAGACCCAATGGAGTCCTGCCTATATACTAGGCTGGCTCATATTGATGCCCCAGAGTTGTGTGCTGTCCAGTATATGCGTGATAACAATCGAACATTGTATCATAAATATACTGGACATCACAGCATGTCTGCATTAATGTATGTTCTTCATACTTTTGTTTCCACAGGTAATGGCCAGCTGCATAGCGAAGTGCCTAAAGGTGGTGTTCCTGTTCCAACAGACCCCTTTGGGCGGCCAATCCAAGACTACTGGATTTCGTGGTCAGCACGGCCATCAGAGGAAGCACTTCGAGTCATCAACAACTATGCTCGATTGGTTTTGCCGGATACATTACGTCAACGCGTGATGTCCCTGGCAAACCCAGTTGATGCAAGTTCAGATGCCCCATTTCTGTTAAATGTCAACGCTTTCCTTGTTCTTGCAGGAACCAGTTTTGTTTTTACCAAGTTCTGTATGGATCAACGCCTGTTGTCTCTGCAGACCATTGCAAAAGAAAATAAACTTGGTCCCATTTGGTCAGGAGCAAGCCGTAACCTCCTGGCCAAAGATAATCCCATTGACCAACAAGTCGATAAACTGTTTTCGGTTTTTCAGGCTAACGATGTCCAGTCCTTGTTTCCCACAGGTTTTCCTACGATGTTCAAGGCTGGAAACCATCTCACTTTGAACTTCCCATGGCAGGAACGGCAGGCTCTTAAAGAGCTACAGCACGGGCGAGGAAGGTCGGCAAATGACAACAAGCCAACCACGAGTCCATCACCTTATGGATTTAAGATATCGGATCTCGAAAGGTACCTTAAAGCAAAACAAAAGACCTGTTGGAGGCTGCAACCTAGAGCAGTAACATAGTGTCTACTACTTATTGAAGCCAACCCTATAATTTCACAATTTGTGACATTTTTTAAATTGCAAAACCATCAATCTATATCATATTCATGTAACCAACAGCTTACACCAAAGTACAAAGGGTACTACAACTTCAATACCTGGTTTGCATAATGAGATTTCTCCTGCTTGTTGTTCTTCTTAGGACAGGAGAAAGCGCCCTTAAAATACTCAAGAGCAGAGTTGTTGGTGTGGGGAACGTGGACACTGGCTATGGCCTCTTCACAATGAGAAGAATTCCTGAGAACACTTGGGTCTGTGCATACGCTCCATCAGCACCATTTGAACCAGCAGCTGAAGCCGAGGGGGACTACACCCTTGAATTTTTCTGGAGGAACAACCATCTATCAGTAGACGGCAGAAAGTGTGAGGTTGGCTTGGGGAAATTGCTCAACGATGGTAAATAAACCTCCAGATTCTTTGTCTGTTGTCCCATTTGACAACACCTTTTAAAACTGCTTGTTTTATGGTGCTACTTTTAAATTTGTTGATCTATTTCTATTTTCTATTTTTACAGTTTACATTTTACGTGATCTAATTTTCGCGATTGTTGGAAAATCTGTGAAAATTAGATCCCACGAAGCTAAATATGCCAACACTTACAGATGCATCTTAAATCTCAGGGTCGTGGCCATTCAGTCTACACAGGAAGTATGCCAGAATTGTGCAAGAGAGAGTTAATTGTAGGTTCGCACTCAGGATGGATGAGGTTTGGATCAAGACAAGACGGATTGTCAGAGCTGGTGAAGAACTTCTCCTTCAGTATGACACTGGGCCTGGTAATGCCTTCTGGAGACCCCTGTATTCAGATCAGGTAATGGATAAAAGAAAAATTATAAGTATGTACTAAAGAGTGGTTTAAAGACTTTATTTATATTCATGTCTTTAAGGTGTTGAACCGCATTGTGGCAGCCCTTGCAAGGGGCTCTCCTGCCAACATGGATGATGTGGAGAGATCATTACAACACATCGATATTTCGGACCAGTAAGACACTTCCGGTATCCCCACCCCCTGGGGGTACTCCTCAAAATTTTGGGTGGGAGTGTGCCACCTGGGACTTAAAACTCTTACCCTATTTCAGACCAAAATTTGCAATTTTCAACGTTATTTAAGACCAAATATCAAAATCTCTGACCCTATTCCAGTCCAAATGTTAAAATTGATACCTATTTCAGACTAAAATGCTGAAAATGATACCCTGTGGGGCAGCACTTACCTATGTGGTTCATATGTAGGAGTACCCCCCCCCCCCCCCTCAAGAGAGACTTTTAGTTTCTTGCCACAAACATATCATACAGTATAGATTTAGATTATGTTTCAAACTTGGTAATGACATCAGCCCTGGAATTTAATGTCATTTCTTTCTCCTTGTGATCTAAACTGTTCTTCATTCATGCAAATAATTTGGTAACATCATTTACACAAGTTTCAAATGAGACGGGACATGTAAGAAATGTGATTCACCACTGTCAACAAGTCCTTCCATAATAAACTAGGCCTGATTTTTCTGATATCATTATCATGTTCAAAACATAAATCTTTACAACTCTTACAGTATAGATGCAATACCAAAAAAAGTTCCTACCAGATGAAGGACCCTTTGGCCAATAATCTGATGAAATAGGTTCTTAACAACAGAACATTTTGTGATGGAGAGAATACTATTAGTAGTTTCAGTCACTGAAACTTGGAAACAATCATTGTTTCCAAGCCTTTCAGTTACTGCTTACCACTAATAGGAATTTCACCTATCCTGCAGAGTGAATAATTCAAATTTTAACCCTTTTACTCCCAATAATGTTCTCCTTCAGTTTCTCACCAGAAACATGACACAGTAGGTAAAACTTGGCTTTTGATACATTGCTAAGATGAAAGCTGAGATGTTTCAAATGAGACAGGACATGTAAGAAATGTCATTCACCTCTGTCAATAAGTTTTTGCATAATATTAACTATGCCGGCTTTGTCTGATGTCATTACCATGTTCAAAACATAAATCTTTACAACTCTTACAGTATAGATGCAATATCAAAAAAAGTTCCTACCAGATGAAGGACCCTTTGGCCAATCATCTGATGAAATAGGTTCTTAACAACAGAACATTTTGTGATGGAGAGAATACCTATAGTGGTTGCAATTTCAGAGCCGAGAAGCAATCATTGTTTCTCTGGGTCTGAAATTGCATACCGCCAGTAGGAATTTCACCTATCCTGAAGAGTGAATAATTAAAATTTTAACCCTTTCACTCCAAATAGTGATCTCCTTCAGTTTCTCACCAGAAACATGATACAGTAAGGAAAACCTGGTTTTTGATACATTGCTAAGATGAAAGCTGATTAAACTATTCATTCTCACTATATTACTCATACATTTTCTTCTTAAAAGGTTGGGAGAATCTGCATTTTGAGCTTGGGAGTGAAAGGGTTAAAGATAGCTAATTGTCTGCATACTGCCTTCTTTTTTTGTTCACCTACCTCTTTAAATTCTCTGATTAACAATGTCTTATCTCAAACAGCTGTATTGCAGTTTTTCCACCAATATAGGTCTTGGGCCTTGAAGGAGAGGGCAAAGTTTAAGTGAATGGACTTTGTGCAAGACACACCTAGATACCACGTATAACTACCTCACAAACAAAAAAAGAACAGCCAAACACAATAACTTATTCACAGCAACATACATAGGGAACGCACACACGACCCTCAGTGGCTAAACCAAAATGGTTTGTCGGTTCGACTCCGACAGGGGGATACAGTGCGCAAAAAAAATTAGGGATCAACATATGTTCAGATGAACAAACAGTCACAACCATTGAAAGCTTATCACAGACTAGAACTAGCAAAAAACAAAACCACAGCTTCCAACCAAAATTTTGGGTGGGAGTGTGCCACCTGGGACTTAAAACTCTTATCCTATTTCAGACCAAAATTTGCAATTTTCAACCCTATTTAAGACCAAATATCGAAATCTCCGACCCTATTCCAGTTAAAAATGATACCTATTTCAGACTAAAATACTGAAAATGATACCCTGTGGGGCAGCACTTACCTATGTGGTTCATATGTAGGAGTACCCCCCCCCCCCTCAAGAGAGACTTTTAGTTTCTTGCCACAAACATATCATACAGTATAGATTTAGATTATGTTTCAAACTTGGTAATGACATCAGCCCTGGAATTTAATGTCATTTCTTTCTCCTTGTGATCTAAACTGTTCTTCATTCATGCAAATAATTTGGTAACATCATTTACACAAGTTTCAAAGGAGACGGGACATGTAAGAAATGTGATTCACCACTGTCAACAAGTCCTTCCATAATAAACTAGGCCTGATTTTTCTGATATCAATATCATGTTCAAAACATAAATCTTTACAACTCTTACAGTATAGATGCAATACCAAAAAAAGTTCCTACCAGATGAAGGACCCTTTGGCCAATAATCTGATGAAATAGGTTCTTAACAACAGAACATTTTGTGATGGAGAGAATACTATTAGTAGTTTCAGTCACTGAAACTTGGAAACAATCATTGTTTCCAAGCCTTTCAGTTACTGCTTACCACTAATAGGAATTTCACCTATCCTGCAGAGTGAATAATTCAAATTTTAACCCTTTTACTCCCAATAATGTTCTCCTTCAGTTTCTCACCAGAAACATGACACAGTAGGTAAAACTTGGCTTTTGATACATTGCTAAGATGAAAGCTGAGATGTTTCAAATGAGACAGGACATGTAAGAAATGTCATTCACCTCTGTCAATAAGTTTTTGCATAATATTAACTATGCCGGCTTTGTCTGATGTCATTACCATGTTCAAAACATAAATCTTTACAACTCTTACAGTATAGATGCAATATCAAAAAAAGTTCCTACCAGATGAAGGACCCTTTGGCCAATCATCTGATGAAATAGGTTCTTAACAACAGAACATTTTGTGATGGAGAGAATACCTATAGTGGTTGCAATTTCAGAGCCGAGAAGCAATCATTGTTTCTCTGGGTCTGAAATTGCATACCGCCAGTAGGAATTTCACCTATCCTGAAGAGTGAATAATTAAAATTTTAACCCTTTCACTCCAAATAGTGATCTCCTTCAGTTTCTCACCAGAAACATGATACAGTAAGGAAAACCTGGTTTTTGATACATTGCTAAGATGAAAGCTGATTAAACTATTCATTCTCACTATATTACTCATACATTTTCTTCTTAAAAGGTTGGGAGAATCTGCATTTTGAGCTTGGGAGTGAAAGGGTTAAAGATAGCTAATTGTCTACATACTGCCTTCTTTTTTTGTTCACCTACCTCTTTAAATTCTCTGATTAACAATGTCTTATCTCAAACAGCTGTATTGCAGTTTTTCCACCAATATAGGTCTTGGGCCTTGAAGGAGAGGGCAAAGTTTAAGTGAATGGACTTTGTGCAAGACACACCTAGATACCACGTATAACTACCTCACAAACAAAAAAAGAACAGCCAAACACAATAACTTATTCACAGCAACATACATAGGGAACGCACACACGACCCTCAGTGGCTAAACCAAAATGGTTTGTCGGTTCGACTCCGACAGGGGGATACAGTGCGCAAAAAAAATTAGGGATCAACATATGTTCAGATGAACAAACAGTCACAACCATTGAAAGCTTATCACAGACTAGAACTAGCAAAAAACAAAACCACAGCTTCCAACCAAAATTTTGGGTGGGAGTGTGCCACCTGGGACTTAAAACTCTTATCCTATTTCAGACCAAAATTTGCAATTTTCAACCCTATTTAAGACCAAATATCGAAATCTCCGACCCTATTCCAGTTAAAAATGATACCTATTTCAGACTAAAATACTGAAAATGATACCCTGTGGGGCAGCACTTACCTATGTGGTTCATATGTAGGAGTACCCCCCCCCCCCCCCCTCTCAAGAGAGACTTTTAGTTTCTTGCCACAAACATATCATACAGTATAGATTTAGATTATGTTTCAAACTTGGTAATGACATCAGCCCTGGAATTTAATGTCATTTCTTTCTCCTTGTGATCTAAACTGTTCTTCATTCATGCAAATAATTTGGTAACATCATTTACACAAGTTTCAAATGAGACGGGACATGTAAGAAATGTGATTCACCACTGTCAACAAGTCCTTCCATAATAAACTAGGCCTGATTTTTCTGATATCATTACCATGTTCAAAACAGCCTTCACAATTCTTGTTTCCAATATTAGGTACATGATTACCACTAATAGGAATTTCACTTATCCTGCAGAGTGAATAATTCAAATTTTAACCCTTTTACTCCCAATAATGATCTCCTTCAGTTTTTCACCAGAAACATGACACAGTAGCGAAAACCTGGTTTTTGATACATTGCTAAGATGAAAGCTGATTAAACTATTCATTCTCACTATATTACTCATACATTTTCTTCTTAAAAGGTTGGGAGAATCTGCATTTTGAGCTTGGGAGTGAAAGGGCTAAAGATAGCTAATTGTCTGCATACTGCCTTCTTTTTTTGTTCCCCTACCTCTTTAAATTCTCTGATTGACAATGTCTTATCTCAAACAGCTGTATTGCAGTTTTTCCACCAATATAGGTCTTGGGCCTTGAAGGAAAGGCAAAGTTAGGAATCAACATATGCTCAGATGAACAGTCACAACCATTGAAAGCTTATCACATGGAACTAGAACTAGCAAAAAACAAAACCACAGCTTCCAACCAAAGCATTAGGTTGGCAGACACTGTGCACTCTAGAACTGATATTAGAAGGTAGTAGGAATGGGGATATGGGTCTTTTTTTATAAAAAATTAATCATTTTCTGAAATACAGTTGAAATCGATAAATTGTTGTTGTGTTTGGTGTGGAGTGGCCGGCATCATTGATAGTAAATAATAAACAAGAGGATGGCCCTTACAGACTCAAATGATATGTACAGTCATAGATGGTAATTGTGAACAATTACAGAGTGCTTCATCAACCTGAGTTAGTACAAAGAATAAATAAAATACTATGACGCCAAAAATGGCGCAAACATTTCCTCTGGCGGTCAAAGTGATTCAACTTGCGACTTGCACAGTGCCTTTTCTTTCTCCCTCTTTCCCCCAATCGTACCTGTGTAAACTCGCGAATGCCTACCGGTCTTGCGTGTCGATGCCTTGATGAAGTTGGCATGTTTTCATCAAATTTGACGGAGCAAAGCGAACTATTTACAAAACTCGTCGATGGCAATCGTATAGTCGTACTTCTATGCAGCGTTTACTGCATCCTCAGGCACTTTCATCGCCGGGAACGCATGTTTTTCTGCTGTAAAAATGCCCGACCGGAAATACGTCACGATACCAACTATACCGGGGGTGGGTGGGTCGGGCAGTAAGTCGTAGAATTGCAGTCGAAGTTTGGAACTTCTCTGAGAGCGAATATTTTCCTCACGTCTGAATCAGAAGCTTTCTCCGACAACGTCAAGACCATTTAAGTTTCCTTTTAAAGTCGCATGGCTTACAGGAAGGCTGCTTAATTTTTTGTCCTAATGCATCACGGGATTATTAGCTGCGAATCGCAGTGAGAAAGATGACATCATACTATAATTTTTGTGAAACGCCTTCTCCTGAAGGCGTACGACCTTGAGATAAAGTTCGAAGCACCTGAACTTTGTTGGAGAAAGGCTAGGTACAACTTTAACGAAGAAAACGCTCTCACAGACATCGAGTCGAATTTTGAGCTTTTAGGCTGCACATTCCCACTCCCTCCCCTCCCCACGCACAAAAGTCCGCTGAGAAGGACGAATGCTCAGACCGGAGGGGGAGGGGGGGGGGGATTTGACTCATGAGGTCTCGCAAGATAATGGTTTGTGTTCTTTAAGACCTTTCTTTGTAAGACTGAAAATAAGAAGCATCCGCTCACAAAACGACTCCTTTTGTTTCCTTTGAACCAGAACAAACGAACTCGAGCATTCTGGAAGAACGCTGGTAAGTGCTAAGTATAGTTAAGAACGCGCTATACGACGCTAGTCGACCACGTAATCTCGGCTGTAAATAAATTTAGTTCCCCATTGTACAAGGCAGAGTTGAATACAATCTTTGCTTGCTGTTAGAACCAGTTTATTGAATTGATTTCTTGAACTGTAGTAATTAAACAAGAACAATATTATTGTAATAACACCAACTCGAGAAGGATTATGTAGATATAAGTCATTGTACAGAACTCATACTGTATATAAACAACCACAGGTCTAAATAGACACAAATAGTCATATTCACAAGTGAATGGGACAAGGTATTGCTTTACAAATCCGGTGTAGCGTGAAAACTTTTTACAGGGTGACATTCTTGAATAATTCTCAGTGAAGAAGGGGCCGGTGGTCCAGCCAGAATGTCCTGCATAAAGATAATATGAAGACTGGAAACACAAGGTGTTTATCAGAAGAGAGTGTGGAGTGGCCACTGGCTTCTTCACTTAACTAATGTTCTATATTTCTATACTTAATTTTCAATACGGACCTAATTATTTTCTCTTAATTTCTCTTGTTTATAAAGGTTAAATTAAACCCAATAACATACCCAATCATTTATATTATTATTATTATTATTATTATTATTATTATTATTATTATTGTTATTATTATTATTATCATTACTTTTCCTTTTTGTTTGTTTGAATGCACTCTCCAATCTTAAAAGATAGCAAGCAATAGAAGACCCACTGATTTAAATTTGCTGCTCTTAGTCAGGCATACCACCACCCAGTCAGACGTACAGCTGTGATCGCTGGGAAAAAATGTTGGAGGCAGACGGAGGTAATCAGGTCTGCAGAAATCTCTGGGATGTCTTACAAGCAATCCAGGAATCCTGGGACTTCCTTATCCCTTGAAATTTTATGTTTTTGGTGACAAGGTTCCACTCCATGAAAATAAGCATTTTGTATTTAAAGCAGGAGGAAACTACCATATTTCTTGAACTCGAGCATTCTGGAAGAACGCTGGTAAGTGCTAACCAGTTAAGAATGCGCTATACGAAAGTTGACCACGTAATCTCGGCTGTAAATAAATTTAGTTCCCCATTGTACAAGGCAGAGTTGAATGAGGCAGACACAATCTTTGCTGTTAAAACCAGTTTATTGAATTGATTTCTTGAACTGTAGTAATTAAACAAGAACAATAATAATGTAATAACACAACTCGAGAAGAATGATGTACATATAAGTCATTGTACAGAACTCATACTGTATATTATTAAACAACCACAGGTCAGGTCAACAGTGTCATTTGGTTACTGCAATTAAACTTCAGGTCTGTCACGTTGATCGACCAGCAATATTTGATTCTTGGAGTGTCCTGTGTATCTGCCGAGCTGTGGTCAACAGGCGTACTCCACCAGATGGCTTATGGAGTTCAGTCTCTACTGGAAAGAGGGCAGTTACAGGCTCTTGCCAGACCTCTCCATCCAGATGTAGTTGATAGAGGTTTCTGCAGTTTCCAGTGGCACCCATGGATCTGTTGAAACGTTGTTCTGGGAAGAGCAGAAAGAAAGGTTAGCTCAAACTTCTCAGCAAAGCCCTGTCAGTAATAGTAACCATTTCAGTATTAGAAGATAGCTCAGTCTCAGTTTTGGACATTTGGAAGGTTTGGTTTAATAATGATAATGATAATAATAATAATAATAATAATAATAATAATAATAATAATAATAATAATAATAATAATAATAATAATAATAATAATAATAATAATAATAATAATAATAATAATAATAATAATAATAATAATAATAATAATAATAATAATAATAATAATAATAATAATAATAATAATAATAATAATACCTTTATTTGAGTGTCAATGGATTTAGCTTTCATCAAACTAATTGGGACACTAGATATCCAAATTAAATAATCTAGAGTTGCTTAAGACATTAAGCCTACAAGAGACACTGTATTGAAGTTCCTCCAAGTGCACAGAAACATTTTCATTCTCACTCACTCACTCTCACTCTCTCTTTCTCTTACCAGGAAGAGATATTGTTCAGGTTCTGGTTTTCCCACCCTCGGCAACAGCTGGGGTCTGTGTGTGTCCAGATACTCCGTCAACAATTTTGGCAGATCGAAGAAGGACCCTTTGCCCTGGAAGGAACAACAGATCCGAGGTTAAACAGTGATGTGAACAGGACTGTGTGAAATTCACTTGGACGGGCCTTTGAATCCCAAGAGTGATCAACTTCAATATTCTCTTCCTTTAGTTTCTTACCAGAAATGTATGTCAGAGTAAGAAGAACTTGGCTTTTGATATCCCTTGAACTCAATAGTGGTTGATTGGTTGTACTAAATCCTGTGTCCTTCCCAGTCTAGATTCATATCAGTATTCACTTCAAACAGAGTCAATGGGTGGGGGGGGGGGGGGGCAGTAGAAATGGTTTTACACTTACGTAAAGGGGAATGCGTTCTGCTGGCCTGTGCCTTATGGTCTTGAACTGCTGAAAGACCAGTGTCATTCACCACTGCCAACAAGTTCTTCCATAATAAACTAGGCCTAATTTTTCTGATATCATTACCATGTTCAAAACAGCCTTCACAATTCTTGTTTCCAATATTAGGTACATGATTACCACTAATAGGAATTTCACTTATCCTGCAGAGTGAATAATTCAAATTTTAACCCTTTTACTCCCAATAATGATCTCCTTCAGTTTCTCACCAGAAACATGACACAGTAGCGAAAACCTGGTTTTTGATACATTGCTAAGATGAAAGCTGATTAAACTATTCATTCTCACTATATTACTCATACATTTTCTTCTTAAAAGGTTGGGAGAATCTGCATTTTGAGCTTGGGAGTGAAAGGGCTAAAGATAGCTAATTGTCTGCATACTGCCTTCTTTTTTTGTTCCCCTACCTCTTTAAATTCTCTGATTGACAATGTCTTATCTCAAACAGCTGTATTGCAGTTTTTCCACCAATATAGGTCTTGGGCCTTGAAGGAAAGGCAAAGTTAGGAATCAACATATGCTCAGATGAACAGTCACAACCATTGAAAGCTTATCACATGGAACTAGAACTAGCAAAAAACAAAACCACAGCTTCCAACCAAAGCATTAGGTTGGCAGACACTGTGCACTCTAGAACTGATATTAGAAGGTAGTAGGAATGGGGATATGGGTCTTTTTTTATAAAAAATTAATCATTTTCTGAAATACAGTTGAAATCGATAAATTGTTGTTGTGTTTGGTGTGGAGTGGCCGGCATCATTGATAGTAAATAATAAACAAGAGGATGGCCCTTACAGACTCAAATGATATGTACAGTCATAGATGGTAATTGTGAACAATTACAGAGTGCTTCATCAACCTGAGTTAGTACAAAGAATAAATAAAATACTATGACGCCAAAAATGGCGCAAACATTTCCTCTGGCGGTCAAAGTGATTCAACTTGCGACTTGCACAGTGCCTTTTCTTTCTCCCTCTTTCCCCCAATCGTACCTGTGTAAACTCGCGAATGCCTACCGGTCTTGCGTGTCGATGCCTTGATGAAGTTGGCATGTTTTCATCAAATTTGACGGAGCAAAGCGAACTATTTACAAAACTCGTCGATGGCAATCGTATAGTCGTACTTCTATGCAGCGTTTACTGCATCCTCAGGCACTTTCATCGCCGGGAACGCATGTTTTTCTGCTGTAAAAATGCCCGACCGGAAATACGTCACGATACCAACTATACCGGGGGTGGGTGGGTCGGGCAGTAAGTCGTAGAATTGCAGTCGAAGTTTGGAACTTCTCTGAGAGCGAATATTTTCCTCACGTCTGAATCAGAAGCTTTCTCCGACAACGTCAAGACCATTTAAGTTTCCTTTTAAAGTCGCATGGCTTACAGGAAGGCTGCTTAATTTTTTGTCCTAATGCATCACGGGATTATTAGCTGCGAATCGCAGTGAGAAAGATGACATCATACTATAATTTTTGTGAAACGCCTTCTCCTGAAGGCGTACGACCTTGAGATAAAGTTCGAAGCACCTGAACTTTGTTGGAGAAAGGCTAGGTACAACTTTAACGAAGAAAACGCTCTCACAGACATCGAGTCGAATTTTGAGCTTTTAGGCTGCACATTCCCACTCCCTCCCCTCCCCACGCACAAAAGTCCGCTGAGAAGGACGAATGCTCAGACCGGAGGGGGAGGGGGGGGGGGGATTTGACTCATGAGGTCTCGCAAGATAATGGTTTGTGTTCTTTAAGACCTTTCTTTGTAAGACTGAAAATAAGAAGCATCCGCTCACAAAACGACTCCTTTTGTTTCCTTTGAACCAGAACAAACGAACTCGAGCATTCTGGAAGAACGCTGGTAAGTGCTAAGTATAGTTAAGAACGCGCTATACGACGCTAGTCGACCACGTAATCTCGGCTGTAAATAAATTTAGTTCCCCATTGTACAAGGCAGAGTTGAATACAATCTTTGCTTGCTGTTAGAACCAGTTTATTGAATTGATTTCTTGAACTGTAGTAATTAAACAAGAACAATATTATTGTAATAACACCAACTCGAGAAGGATTATGTAGATATAAGTCATTGTACAGAACTCATACTGTATATAAACAACCACAGGTCTAAATAGACACAAATAGTCATATTCACAAGTGAATGGGACAAGGTATTGCTTTACAAATCCGGTGTAGCGTGAAAACTTTTTACAGGGTGACATTCTTGAATAATTCTCAGTGAAGAAGGGGCCGGTGGTCCAGCCAGAATGTCCTGCATAAAGATAATATGAAGACTGGAAACACAAGGTGTTTATCAGAAGAGAGTGTGGAGTGGCCACTGGCTTCTTCACTTAACTAATGTTCTATATTTCTATACTTAATTTTCAATACGGACCTAATTATTTTCTCTTAATTTCTCTTGTTTATAAAGGTTAAATTAAACCCAATAACATACCCAATCATTTATATTATTATTATTATTATTATTATTATTATTATTATTATTATTGTTATTATTATTATTATCATTACTTTTCCTTTTTGTTTGTTTGAATGCACTCTCCAATCTTAAAAGATAGCAAGCAATAGAAGACCCACTGATTTAAATTTGCTGCTCTTAGTCAGGCATACCACCACCCAGTCAGACGTACAGCTGTGATCGCTGGGAAAAAATGTTGGAGGCAGACGGAGGTAATCAGGTCTGCAGAAATCTCTGGGATGTCTTACAAGCAATCCAGGAATCCTGGGACTTCCTTATCCCTTGAAATTTTATGTTTTTGGTGACAAGGTTCCACTCCATGAAAATAAGCATTTTGTATTTAAAGCAGGAGGAAACTACCATATTTCTTGAACTCGAGCATTCTGGAAGAACGCTGGTAAGTGCTAACCAGTTAAGAATGCGCTATACGAAAGTTGACCACGTAATCTCGGCTGTAAATAAATTTAGTCCCCCATTGTACAAGGCAGAGTTGAATGAGGCAGACACAATCTTTGCTGTTAAAACCAGTTTATTGAATTGATTTCTTGAACTGTAGTAATTAAACAAGAACAATAATAATGTAATAACACAACTCGAGAAGAATGATGTACATATAAGTCATTGTACAGAACTCATACTGTATATTATTAAACAACCACAGGTCAGGTCAACAGTGTCATTTGGTTACTGCAATTAAACTTCAGGTCTGTCACGTTGATCGACCAGCAATATTTGATTCTTGGAGTGTCCTGTGTATCTGCCGAGCTGTGGTCAACAGGCGTACTCCACCAGATGGCTTATGGAGTTCAGTCTCTACTGGAAAGAGGGCAGTTACAGGCTCTTGCCAGACCTCTCCATCCAGATGTAGTTGATAGAGGTTTCTGCAGTTTCCAGTGGCACCCATGGATCTGTTGAAACGTTGTTCTGGGAAGAGCAGAAAGAAAGGTTAGCTCAAACTTCTCAGCAAAGCCCTGTCAGTAATAGTAACCATTTCAGTATTAGAAGATAGCTCAGTCTCAGTTTTGGACATTTGGAAGGTTTGGTTTAATAATGATAATGATAATAATAATAATAATAATAATAATAATAATAATAATAATAATAATAATAATAATAATAATAATAATAATAATAATAATAATAATAATAATAATAATAATAATAATAATAATAATAATAATAATAATAATAATAATAATAATAATAATAATAATAATAATAATACCTTTATTTGAGTGTCAATGGATTTAGCTTTCATCAAACTAATTGGGACACTAGATATCCAAATTAAATAATCTAGAGTTGCTTAAGACATTAAGCCTACAAGAGACACTGTATTGAAGTTCCTCCAAGTGCACAGAAACATTTTCATTCTCACTCACTCACTCTCACTCTCTCTTTCTCTTACCAGGAAGAGATATTGTTCAGGTTCTGGTTTTCCCACCCTCGGCAACAGCTGGGGTCTGTGTGTGTCCAGATACTCCGTCAACAATTTTGGCAGATCGAAGAAGGACCCTTTGCCCTGGAAGGAACAACAGATCCGAGGTTAAACAGTGATGTGAACAGGACTGTGTGAAATTCACTTGGACGGGCCTTTGAATCCCAAGAGTGATCAACTTCAATATTCTCTTCCTTTAGTTTCTTACCAGAAATGTATGTCAGAGTAAGAAGAACTTGGCTTTTGATATCCCTTGAACTCAATAGTGGTTGATTGGTTGTACTAAATCCTGTGTCCTTCCCAGTCTAGATTCATATCAGTATTCACTTCAAACAGAGTCAATGGGTGGGGGGGGGGGGCAGTAGAAATGGTTTTACACTTACGTAAAGGGGAATGCGTTCTGCTGGCCTGTGCCTTATGGTCTTGAACTGCTGAAAGACCAGTGTCATTCACCACTGCCAACAAGTTCTTCCATAATAAACTAGGCCTAATTTTTCTGATATCATTACCATGTTCAAAACAGCCTTCACAATTCTTGTTTCCAATATTAGGTACATGATTACCACTAATAGGAATTTCACTTATCCTGCAGAGTGAATAATTCAAATTTTAACCCTTTTACTCCCAATAATGATCTCCTTCAGTTTCTCACCAGAAACATGACACAGTAGCGAAAACCTGGTTTTTGATACATTGCTAAGATGAAAGCTGATTAAACTATTCATTCTCACTATATTACTCATACATTTTCTTCTTAAAAGGTTGGGAGAATCTGCATTTTGAGCTTGGGAGTGAAAGGGCTAAAGATAGCTAATTGTCTGCATACTGCCTTCTTTTTTTGTTCCCCTACCTCTTTAAATTCTCTGATTGACAATGTCTTATCTCAAACAGCTGTATTGCAGTTTTTCCACCAATATAGGTCTTGGGCCTTGAAGGAAAGGCAAAGTTAGGAATCAACATATGCTCAGATGAACAGTCACAACCATTGAAAGCTTATCACATGGAACTAGAACTAGCAAAAAACAAAACCACAGCTTCCAACCAAAGCATTAGGTTGGCAGACACTGTGCACTCTAGAACTGATATTAGAAGGTAGTAGGAATGGGGATATGGGTCTTTTTTTATAAAAAATTAATCATTTTCTGAAATACAGTTGAAATCGATAAATTGTTGTTGTGTTTGGTGTGGAGTGGCCGGCATCATTGATAGTAAATAATAAACAAGAGGATGGCCCTTACAGACTCAAATGATATGTACAGTCATAGATGGTAATTGTGAACAATTACAGAGTGCTTCATCAACCTGAGTTAGTACAAAGAATAAATAAAATACTATGACGCCAAAAATGGCGCAAACATTTCCTCTGGCGGTCAAAGTGATTCAACTTGCGACTTGCACAGTGCCTTTTCTTTCTCCCTCTTTCCCCCAATCGTACCTGTGTAAACTCGCGAATGCCTACCGGTCTTGCGTGTCGATGCCTTGATGAAGTTGGCATGTTTTCATCAAATTTGACGGAGCAAAGCGAACTATTTACAAAACTCGTCGATGGCAATCGTATAGTCGTACTTCTATGCAGCGTTTACTGCATCCTCAGGCACTTTCATCGCCGGGAACGCATGTTTTTCTGCTGTAAAAATGCCCGACCGGAAATACGTCACGATACCAACTATACCGGGGGTGGGTGGGTCGGGCAGTAAGTCGTAGAATTGCAGTCGAAGTTTGGAACTTCTCTGAGAGCGAATATTTTCCTCACGTCTGAATCAGAAGCTTTCTCCGACAACGTCAAGACCATTTAAGTTTCCTTTTAAAGTCGCATGGCTTACAGGAAGGCTGCTTAATTTTTTGTCCTAATGCATCACGGGATTATTAGCTGCGAATCGCAGTGAGAAAGATGACATCATACTATAATTTTTGTGAAACGCCTTCTCCTGAAGGCGTACGACCTTGAGATAAAGTTCGAAGCACCTGAACTTTGTTGGAGAAAGGCTAGGTACAACTTTAACGAAGAAAACGCTCTCACAGACATCGAGTCGAATTTTGAGCTTTTAGGCTGCACATTCCCACTCCCTCCCCTCCCCACGCACAAAAGTCCGCTGAGAAGGACGAATGCTCAGACCGGAGGGGGAGGGGGGGGGGGGGATTTGACTCATGAGGTCTCGCAAGATAATGGTTTGTGTTCTTTAAGACCTTTCTTTGTAAGACTGAAAATAAGAAGCATCCGCTCACAAAACGACTCCATTTGTTTCTTTTGAACCAGAACAAACGTTTTAGTTTGTCTTTAATCAGAATGCTGCAGGTCGTTGGCCAAAGGCGAGAGGAAAAGAATGTGATTAATCCTGGGTTAGCTTAATCGAGTTTTGAACATCCGGGCCCAAGGGTTTATATTCTATAGAACTCACCCTTTGGATATATATAGTCCAATGAATTAATCTCTCCAGGGTTAGTATTGTATGAACTCAGATCTCTGGGGTGAATATTCTGTACAACTCACCCTTTGAATATATATAGTCCAATGAATTAATCTCCAGGGTTTAGTATTGTATGAACTCAGATCTCTGGGGTGAATATTCTGTACAACTCACCCTTTGAATATATATAGTCAGATGAATTAATTTCTCCAGGGTTTAGTATTGTATGAACTCAGATCTCTGGGGTGAATATTCTGTACAACTCACCCTTTGACTATATATAGTCAAATATATTAATCTCTCCAGTGTTTAGTATTGTATGAACTCAGATCTCTGGGGTGAATATTCTGTACAACTCACCCTTCGAATATATATATAGTCTAATGAATTAATCCTTCCAGGGTTTGGTACTGTATGAACTCACATCTCTGGGTGTATTTATAATTAATCCACCCCGGGTTAAACCCACCTCTAACCCTTGGAGTTTTTCTTCTGGGGGTTAAGGGTTTAGGGTTAAAATCAGGGTTTCCTTTATTTGAGATAATCTCCACAATGTGAGGTGTGATATGTATACTTCAGTTGGGTGAATCACTCAATTTGACGCACATTTTGGGTGTTAAGACCACAATGCATGGTGTGAGTTATAAACTTCATCTGGGTTTATCACCAACTTGACTTACACTTCAGGTGTTATATGTTCACAACATGAGGTGAGAATTATAATCCATCAGGGTGAACTACTCACTTGACTATTCTGCAGGGATCCTACAAGTTTTTTTCATTCAAAACAGTGTGCAACTTTGGGATGGTCCTTCCTTGTAATTATGTCCATTCTTGTAGTTCACCATTTATTTTGTGAATGTCGAGCAAAGGCCCTTGAGTAAGTATTTTCAACCCCCTCTGGCAACAATACATTTGTTAGTACATATACCGGGGCATTTTTGAACATCTTGCATATTTCTGATTTCGTGAAGCCAACTTGCTGAAGTAAGTTGCTATCTTCGCCTAATCTAATACATTGAGGTATACCCAGACCAGGCTTTTTTGAGTTAAAGGGACAGGTACACAAAGGAACCTGACCGACGCTGACCTCATAATCTTTCAAACAACAAACCGCTTATTATTATTATTATTATTATTATTATTATTATTATTATTATTATTATTATTATTATTATTATTATTATTATTATTATTACTATTATTATTATTATTATTTTTTTTTTTTTTTTTTTTTATTTTTTTTTTTTATTATTATTATTATTATTACTATTACTATTGTTATCGCAACTAGCAACTAGCAACTAGCATGAAACCTTTGCTGTTTGCAAAATACTGTGACCGGGTCGAGGTTTGTGTTGTTATGGAAACAACGACAAAATAATCCAGTCTAAAATAGGAATTTAATAAACACAAGAGAACAGTATCAGTATCTAATGACATAAGCAATTATCGAATTACAGAATTGCTCAACGTGGCTATAGCAAACTGTGACAAAGTCTGGTTTGGTAAAAACAACGAAGAATGCTACCAAAACAAATTAAGATTAACAGGAAAAGACTAACAAATGGAAACATATTAAGCTATATATAACAGCTAAGCAAAATGAATTGGAAAGCTAAGTTGACTAAAAAGTGCTAAGAAACAATAACAGACTATAACAGCAGGTCACTGTAAAGGTCAAACGCAATGTAACTACATGAGAATCATACCTTGGGAATATAGGTAGAGATAGACTTGAACTTGACTTGACTTGTACAAAATAATAGAGCTAATTACACAACTGATGATAACTGAGTGAACTAGAGCTATTTTTATAACACAAGTAATAAATCGTGACTAACGTATTGTTATAGAAATTGTGCAACTTGGTCACAATACCACTGAAGACTTTGTCAGAGATGTAATAATAAAATAGGTAATTAACAATAATATTACCATGATTAGCCAATGCCAAAACTACTGGGACTAAATGCATATAAGAATAATAAAGAATGAAAGAGAACATCCAGTTAGCTAATTGGCTAACTTAGAACGGAATGGTGATCTTTCAAAAATAAGACTTTCTTATGGTTTTCAACTACCCCCGAGTTCTTTTCTTGTCTTTCAAGACTACCCGTTCAGAGGGTCTAAATTTTTGGGTCTTGAAATTTTGGAAGAGCATGTAATTGCCTTCCAAGGTTCGAATGAGGACATTTTCTTTCTCAAAGTTCTTTCTTTCAAAGGCTTCCTAGTTTGCCCCATCAAAGAATTGTAGAGTTCAATGGCTGATGGTGCACAATAATATTGTATCATTCATCAGATAGGTGTTTGTGAATTGATCTGAGTGACCTAAGTAGGCGAATATGGCCAGATCGTTTGTCCACTGCAGTTTTCACAGGGAGCAATGCATCAATTGATTCTACCCAGGACTTATCACCATCTAGGTGTAATGCAAAACAGCCCTTTCCTACAGGCTTGTACCAGAGTAGACTTGCCTCATGCTTATTAGGGTACCTCTGTATGCGTCCCAGGAGTATGGCTGGCTCTGATAACGTGCTTCTTTCTTCCTTCAATGCCACAAAGGATCCTACAGGTATTTCTTTACATTTCCCTTGTACAGCACTGAGTGGCAGGTCATCATCTGACTCATTTTCATCTGACTCTATGCCATGCTTATCCTCTTCTGCTTTTAAGGCAGCTTGAGCGAGCTCCATGGCAGGTTCCTTTTTCTCTTGAAAAGTTCGACGGTCATATGTATACTCACCCTGCCTTCGTGAGTGCCTTAAAGCAGCGGCCAAGGACTCCTTCATTGAGTCATCGCACTCTCTGCAAATTGTAGACATACACAGTTTTTTTTTTTTTTTTTTTTTTTTTTTTTTTTTTTTTTTTTTTTTTTTTTTTTTTTTTTTTAGTTTTTTTTTTCTGTTATTCCAACAGACTTTGCTGCTGTTCTGTAGTTAATAACATTCATAAAATAGTTTCTGCATTCTGATTGGCCAAGAGTGTGTCAATTTATTCCAAACAGCATAAAAATGTGAAATTAATAGTGCAGAAATTGAAAATTACTGACAGGTGTTCTGTTTACGAAAAACAAAAAAAGTTCTTGAAAGACACTGTCTTGTGAATTGTAACAAAATTGAAAACAAATGCATGACATTATGTATTGTGTGCATGATATTGTTATATTACATGACTTCTCATGCAATTTTGAAATAAATGAGCACTCATAAAATTTTCAAAGACCACAAACTGCACTTGCACAGTGCTTGTGCAATTTTGTAGGCTTTGAAAATTTCACTCATGCTTATTTACTCCAAATTGCACTCATAATCATGTAACCCTAACCTTTACCTATACTAATTTCAACCCTAACCTCTGGCTGTATGCCCATGTAATAAAAGATGCTCGCAGACAGTTCACAGAGATATGGACTCCAAGAAGCTTCTCGAAGATCCCTGCAAGGTGTTTGGAGAATGCTGCTGCACTGAATGGTTTACCAGCATGGTTCTGTAACCAGCAGAAGGTACGCTGTTAGGCTATAAGGGGAGCTATGTGTAATGCAAAGAGCACAATTGTTTTGTGTCCATTTTTAAATTTGTCAAAGACAAGCTACCAACCAATTAAACTCCTAAATCAATAAACCCCAGTGCTTTGTGTCATGTCAAATTAGTATGTAATGTTTTTTCACTCACCAGGAACACATACGAGCACTTGTTTTCTTCACCTCCAGATTGGCTTTGGAGCAGTGTGTTCCGGTATGTGTGGATGTACCTTGTGATGAGGTCAGGCAAGTCCACAACAGCTCCTTTCTGTAAAGACATTGTGTTTTAATACCCTGTGCAGTTGTTCCAGCTAATAATCTGTACACCCCGAGTTTTATTTGTGAAAGTCTAATCAGGAGATTGAAACTTCTGTTTGCTTGTATACTGGTTTGTGTTTGTTTAGCTGTCTTGGATTGAGCAGAACATTTATGCAATCAGTACTGATTTGCATCCAACCTTGACAGCGACCCGGTCAGAGGGTCTAAATTTTTGGGTCTTGAAATTTTGGAAGAGCAGCGTGTAATTGCCTTCCGAGGTTCGAATGAGGACATTTTCTTTCTCAAAGTTCTTTCTTTCGAAGGCTCCCTGATTTGCCTCATCAAAGAATTGTAGAGTTCGCATCTCCAAGGCTCTAGCTGGGGGAATTGATACATAGAAAGCAAGGAGAAGTAAGTCCATCATTTCTTTTGCCCTGTGTTTATGGCCCTTTGCCAGGTAATAGCGTTCTTGTTGTAGTCGCACTGATCTGATCACATCTGGCCTATAATGGATTGGGAAATGTGCTCTTTAGTAACAATAATAATGCAGGCTCATTATGTTAGGTAGAGATACGCTTGCACAATATATTCTTTCTCAAGAATGTTTCACAGAAAACTCTCTGTGGTACCTTGTACTGCATGCAAGTAGTAAATGATCAGACTATCAACTCTCACTACATCAATTATACCTTCCCGTTTAAAACGGTGGGTTGAAAATGTACATACATCTGAAACAGTACTTACCAGTCTAGCCACCTGCCCTCTTCGATAAGATCTTCCTTCGATTGATTACGTTGGCTTTCTCCTCTTACTTGTAGCTGAGTTGCTATGGATCGTAGCTGGGACAGTAGAGGTACATCCTTGTATTGGGGCGCTGACGCTTGGTTTTGAAACTTGATCACATATAGAATAGACGATACATGGTTAGCCATCGTGGCATCTTTCAGGTTGCGTTCTTCCTGTTGGTTCAAAAGGTTCATGATATTATGTATGAATCACCAAGACTTCTGCTAAAAGGGTCTAGTGTGGGTCTCTGTAGCACTAAGCACTCAAGTTTTAGGCACTCTAACTGCTTAAAAATTATGCTTAAAAATTATGACACGCGCGTGTCACACGGCTTTGTTGTCACGGTATTCAAACGTCCATAGCTCCTGATAGATATTTTGTATCAACCCAGAATTTTGCTTTAAGTCTTTTAAGACTTAAAAGGCATAATAGTCTTGAACATATCAGTGTATTGGACTTACAGGTAGCCTGTGTAGCAAGCGTTTCCGTAGGGGGTTTCTGAGTGCATAACGACGACTTTTTTGATTTTGGCCGCGCGAAACTTGGGGCGAGCGCAAGAAGGACGCGAGGGGAGGGAGGCGGGGAGGTGAGAAGGAAACCGCCTCCTCCTCCCTCCCCCCCCCCCCCTCACCCCAAGTTTCGCGCGGCTAAAATCAAAAAATTTGTCGTATGCGCTTAGAAACCTACGGAAACGCTTGCTACGGAGGCTAATTTATAGGATACGTTACTTTTGAAAAGGCTTTTTATGACACATGCAAACCAAGAATTGAAATACTGACTAATTTGCATACTGTATGAACTTGTAAACATTCACCGGAAGTGGATATTTTTTGGCATTTGTCACTCAGAAATTTTAGCGGATACTAAACCAACGGCTTCAGATTTGTTTACGCAAATCTGAAGCCGTTGGTTTAGGTTGTTTACCATTTACCCCAGATTTCCGGAAATTTCGGTTGGAACGTAAATGGAAAACGGCTTTTGGTTCGATCAAATAACCATTAAAACGCCATCGATGCCACTGATTGTTCTGAATGGCACCTAACAATGCCGAACACAGCAGAGTGAAACAATCGATGTCAGAATCAATGGCCAAACAAACTTCGGACCCATAAAACACGTTCCGAACAAAACTATGGTTGCAACAACTACGACAACATCTTCCTTTTAAAACTGCGTTGTTCGACCACACCCTGTACTAATCTGGAAAACCGCAACTGCTTTATTTGCTTACCCTCAAATACTCAAGGTAGCTTTCGACCAGGGAAGCTTTTTTAAATACTGACGTGTCCAGCTCCGAAGTCTTCGACACGTAGCCAAGAAAACCTGAAACGCACAGAAAAGACTCGTTTGTCCAAAATACCAAACTCGATCAGGGTAATTTTGTTTCTCTGAAAGAAACTGAAATGTTACTACAGCAAGGACAACATGTCCGACAACGCCTAAGAAACAGAATATGAATACTCACACAAAATTCTCTCCAGCACTTTCTTGAAAGTAGTTTCGCTCACAGCAGGAGCTCTGCGCGCCAGGCAGTACTTTTTAGTCCAGAATTGCTCGAGGTCCTTTAGGAAAGTCCTCATCTCGTCGGGAAGTTCTTTATCGGGCAGACGATACGCTGAACTCTTATGATTTTTCAGAACAGCACTGCCACTAGGCGTCGGGTGTATCTTTTCTACTACGTCATTGGCACTGGCGTCACTGACAGAATTAGTCAGCTTTTCAACTTGCTGGGACCAGCTTTTCATCTCTTGCACGCCATCACTGGAATCTTCGTCACTGGAGAAACTAATCAATTTTTCTCGTGGTGGACTATCTGGCTGGCTAACTTGGGTGTCCGGGAATTTAGAAGAAGTCTTTCTCCCGTCTCTCTCTTGCACGCCATCACTAGAATCTCCGTCACTGGAGAAACTAATCAATTTTTCTCGTGGTGGACTATCTGGCTGGCTAACTTGGGTGTCCGGGAATTTAGAAGAAGTCTTTCTCCCGTCTCTCTCTTGCACGCCATCACTAGAATCTCCGTCACTGGAGAAACTAATCAATTTTTCTCGTGGTGGACTATCTGGCTGGCTAACTTGGGTGTCCGGGAATTTAGAAGAAGTCTTTCTCCCGTCTCTCTCTTGCACGCCATCACTAGAATCTCCGTAAGTAGAGAAACTACTCTCTCTCTTGGCAATCTTGTTCAAAGGTTCGTCAACTTGGGTGTCGCAGGACATCGAAGTAGTCTCTGCTTTCTCCATGGAGCATTTCGTTTTCTCCACATCAGTAAAATCATTGGTTCCATAGAAACTAATATTTTCGTTTGGTATTTGTATCGTTTCACAAGAATTTTCGGGGGAGAAACTAAAGGAGTCTGTGTCGGAATCCGACTCGTTCTCATAAGCTTTCAAATTGTCCATATTCCTATTTTCTTCACGACAGAAGGGTTAACTAAACAAATCATGAATCCAAATGTTGTGGTAAGGGTGAGATTAACCAATCAGAGGCTATCTTATTTCAGTTAATTAAAGATGGCATATGGCCAAAGGCCGCAACTGCGTTCGGACAAACAAACATGGTGAACTGACATTTTTAATGAAAGCAGCAAGTCAGCTGTAAACTCACGTATTTTAAAAGGTGTATTAGAACTGGCTCAAGGTCAAATTTTACAGTTTGCTCAACTTAGGTATGTGGAACTTCATGTTCTAAACACGCATCCGTTTCCGCAGGCCTCCACCTTCGCCGAACCGCGTGTTCGGGTTAGTCTCCGTTTTCCAAACCTTTCATTTCCACGGCGGACAAAGGGTGAAAAACTATGTCTTCCTTCTTTTGGCTGAGTTTCAAGTTGAAGTGATTGAGTGAAATTTGAGACAATTGCTGACATATACTTGCGGTTTTGGTCAATTCATTATTTTTCGCATTCTTCTTCTTCTTCCAGTTTGATTCAGTTGTGTACAGTATCTTCTACTGCTGGTGAAAATTAAGTGAAGCAAAGCAAAACAGTATCAAATGATAGGCTGTCACGGGTTTTTAAACTTTGACCTGCGCTGGTCAAACAACCGACAATTTACGAAAACCCTCTAGGCAATAATGGTTATGAAATGCAACAAATCGACTGACAATTCATGAGTAAGATGATGACAAGCAAAATAACTCCAGGAAACGACTTCTAATTGCCAGCCGATCTGTTAAATTTCAGAACTATTATCACCGAGGTTTGGGTAAATTATCGGTGGTTTGACAGGCGTGATTCAAGGCACTGCATATTCTAGTATCGGTCCAACGAGGGAGATTGAGAACATTGTGAACACCTTTGATCAGCATAGCTAACATTGCGTTTAATAATTCCTAAAACTTTGTTAGCTTTGTATACCACATTGCTAGTGTACTCTATTATATATACACTATAGATGTCCGCTATACGTCTAAAATCGAAAGTTTATATAGTGTATAGAGCGAAGTATCCGATGTCTAAAGTGTCTATGGTATATGTATATACACTATAGATGTCTACTATACGTCTAAAGTCAAAAGTGTGGAACACTTCCCGTTCGTTTTCAGGCAAAATTCTTTTGGGAGTAGGACTGGGGTGTAGTCAAGTTGGGCAAGCCCAAAATTGCCCGCTCATATTGTGACGTCTATGCTGGGAAATTCAAACGAGCTCATTGTGCGGCAACGGACGAATTTTACCACATACTGATACTCGCAGCCTTACGTTCCCAGAACTCTGCAAATACACGAAGCGAGAATTATGACAGAGAAGTCGAAAAATCACAAGAAGGTGAAGCGATCGCTAGTGAGAGTTTCAGGCGAAGCTAACCAGGGTGGAAGGAAAACTATGGAAGATTTTATGTCCATTGTGTTTGAACGCAACCCGGAGCAAAGATTTTTTGCAGTATTCGATGGCCACGGTGGAAAGGATGCAGCGGTATTCGCCAAGAACAGATTATGGGCAACTGTGAAACGGCAGAAAGGATTTCACTCAAACAATGAACAGCAAGTTATAAAGGCGATAAAGAAAGGTTTCATGGAGACCCATCGCGCAATGTGGAAGGAACTCGGTAAGTTTTTTATCCAGTGTAAATCAACTTATTCTGAACACAAGTCAGATATATTTCTACTGAAACGAGCCTACGAGTCCTCAACATTCACGTAAAAACATCACGAGCGAAACAAGTTTGAGTGTGTCGTATGTTTTGATACAAAAGAAAAACACAGCGATGTAGATTGCAAATCAAACAAATCACGGTTTCTTGTCCTGACAGAATTTGGTGTTGATCCACCGAGCCTACGATACAAACCAACGAAAAGAAGTCTTTATTCAGTATTCAAATTTTGCTGCACGGTTGCCAGAGAAGCGGAAGAACAGTGACAACAACATGTGACAATATAAGGACTTGATACTCCACTATTAGTTAGTTTAATGCATCTTTTATAACATAAGTTGAGTACAAGAAAAACGAGGCTTGCACACGATCTGAAATTTTAATTACCTCGAAAGCGAGGAATGTCACACGAGAGATGTTTACAATATCATTGCGGTTTTGCTCACAGTGTGTTCAGTCCATTTGTGACTGCAAACTCAATCCTCAGAATTATTTCGGTGTATTTTTCATTTCTGGTATTCAATGACCACTGCGAAACAAAGGCTACATGATCGAATGAAAGAAACACTTCAACAGGCAATGTACGATACGCAGAAGAATTTTATGAGGCAACGGCCGTGTTTTCACGATGCAGTTTTTCTGGCTTAACATTCCTCACGCCGGTTTGTCTACCGACCTGAGTAAGCAACTTAACTAATTTGGTTGTTTTTACGAGCGGACGTGTGATATTTGATCCAAGTAATTTATGCATCCGAACTGAAAACACATCAGTGATGGCGGACAACGGAGAAGCTTACAAGTATATTGCTCTTGTGTTCATTTCTGTTTTATCGCGCTTCGACGGAGGAAGAAGTTTCAGCGAACTCCTGGCTTAGGTTGCTAGCAATTACCAGAAGAAGAATTGAGGCTTCTGTCTTAGAACGACTTCAGTCGAAAAGGAGGGCAATGATCGGTCGAAAGAGAAAAACAGCGTGGGTTCTTGAAAGACCGCAATTTTGGTTTGAGCACATGGTACTAAACCAGTACGAAAATAACATATGGCGTAAACATTTTCGGATTTCAAGACAAACCTTTCGCGTTCTCTGCAATCTAGTTGCGCCGCATTTGGTGCATCAGGATACAAACATGCGGCAAGCGATTCCAGTCGAAAAACTAGTAGCTGTTGCTCGAAGAAACCGCAAATTTCCGATTTGACAGCTCCCGTCAAAAGTTTTAGTTCAGTGGACTCTCATTGGTGGAAGTTAATTCCCGACAAACTTAAGCGACCTCGTTTGGTGGCTTAAATGTTTTGGCTTTTTACGTCAAACCTCTACCCTCTTAACTTTAAGCGAGTTGGAGAGGCAGCTGTTTTCATGAGATTTCCGGGGATCACTCGCTAAGCGACTAAAAAAAGCCCTCGTGAAAACACGGCCAACAGATGTCATGTACAGAGTAAAGCATAAAGCGTCATTGTTTTACGGCTAAAGCTCACCGTAGCTTTGGTTTCTGTTTTCGCCCTGTTATCTTCCCAAAAGTATTTCGTGTCGCCACAGAAAGTTTCGTCGGGACTAAATATTTATCGGCGACAGCAGTATCCATCAAATATTTGTTTACGGCTATTCTCAAAGCTTCCGCGGTGAACGCGAGCCAAAATCGTTCCCGAAAATCCAGTTTATCCGTGCATATTCCACAGAGCCAAACGGTGTTGAATTTGGATGGGATGCGGTTAACTTTTACACACAAGTAACAAGCAATTCACTGGCCACATCTCGAGTTGTTTAGCGAAGTCAATTACGTCATCGCCCAGCACGTGATAATATGAACCAATCACCGTGTGCCCATTCTCGACCGACAAAAAGGAAAAAATAAATAAATAAAAATTTGCGTTTTTACCACAACACACTAGTTTCTCGCTCTCTGATTGGTCGATTTACCGTGGTAAATAAGAGTCCAGACAACGATGCTGACGCCAGCATGTCACGTTTTGCAGCGAAATACAACAAAAGTTTCCTGTATATTTAAGAACAAATTTCCACTGGTTTGCCGTGGTGTGGACTCTTATGTACCACGATTTACGTCATCGCATGGTCAAAATGTTGTGGACTCACGAGGCGCTTCGCCGAGTGAGTCCGCAACTAATTTTGACCATGTGATGACGTAAATCGTGGTAAATAAGAGTCCACACCACGGCAAACCAGTGGAAATTTATTATCTCAAGCTCGCTTGGGCCCCAGGCCCCCGCGAGCAATTACCGCGAGCAATTAGCCATGGCGACGAACGGTGACCAACGGAAGTGACGTCAACGAGAACGTAGTCTAGAGTAGAGTTAGGCCACCCCCTACGTTTTTGTACACACCCCTCTCTGCGCATCCGCAATCTTGTTCTTCGATACGTAATGCTTCAGAAACCTAAGGGCAGGGTGGTCACGCAGACATAAGTGATCGCAAGATACAGGAAATAAGTTGCAGCGCATGGGTCTTGTCTCACCTCCGCTGCCCTGATTATCAGATAAATGGCCAAGAATGCGACACGGCCTCCCCAGCACATCCGGGACCACCGCTGCTATTGTCATCCAAAAGGGATGGAAGCTCTACGTAGCTCACGTCGGTGACTCGGGAGTCGTCCTCGGAAGAACGAACAAGGTCACGGAGAAACTCGAAGCCTTGCCGCTTACTTACGAACATAAGCCCAACCTGCCTTCGGAGAAGTTTCGTATCGAGGCCTTGGGGGGTAAAGTGCTTACCAGGAATGGTACTTCACGCGTCGCCTGGGAGAGGCCCGTTTGCTTGGATCATAAAGGGCCCATCACACGAAGCACCAAGAGAGAATCTGTTCCCTTCTTGGCAGTGTCACGCGCCTTAGGTATGTTTTATAAAGTTGAACGTAATTTTATCTTGAGGGCGTTGGACGATCAACGTGATAGGCCTCCGTTATTGTTCACTGGTACAGTGCGATCTCAAATTGAAACACGCTGACCAAAATAGCCAGTAAGCAATGATTTTTTGCTTTATTTTCTCAGAGGTCGCTTCTTGTGTTCCAAGTGAAACGCTGGCGACAGCACTACGAGACAAGTTGCAAAGTACATATCACACGGTGCAAAACCACGCAAAATGAGAGACCGTTTAACTTTTCCTCCAACTTGTCTCGCATTTTTTGTTGCGTTGCAAGTTGCAAAGAGGAATGTCGCACACACAATTTCTTCTGCAACTGTCTCCCAACGGCGTTGCGTTGTAAAGTTGCAGGAAAAAAATGCCTCGTGTGACATGGCCTTAATTGGTTGGACGTGTTTTTGCTTGCCTCATTGATTGGCTTTGTGATTGCCTTGGTTTAAGTTTTCGACAGTCATCCGAAAAGCACTCTATCTCTTGTGCTTGTGTTGCTCAGGGTATTTATGTGGGGTGTGAATGGGTAGGCAACCATCATTATCTATAAGCTATCTAACGAACTGCATAATGACTAGGTTTACAGCGAGACAGAGGTTTGATCGTAAATCCAAGGCATCTCCTTTATTATTTTGATGATTCATTTGTCGTTTCTTGTTCAGGCGATCTTTGGAGTTTCGACTACTACAGAGGAGAATTCATTGTGTCACCCACACCGGACATTCGGGTCCACAAAATTGACCGGCTCACAGACAAGTTCATAGTGATCGCCTCGGACGGACTGTGGAGTGATGGAGCCAGACGAATCTGTTCATCTGGTGCATGCGTTTGACACTAACAGAGATTACATGGGAGGAGAGGTCTCAGAACGGTTAGAAATGAAGTTTTCTTCTGCATGCCTTCTCCGGCCACACTTTGGGCCGGTACTTTTCCCGTTTCTTTCCTTCCGTTACTTCTGTTCCCTTTCACTTTCTTTCCTCTTTTTCACTTTCCCGTCTCTTATTTCCATCCGTCCCGACATCGAAACCTTTACTCGAGATAAGCTTTCCCCCTCCCCCTCATCAAACTTAGCTCTTGTGCTCATCTCTCTAGGCTTGTGTTCAGAGCACTGTCAAGTTGGCGCGAGCGAGGACAAAGGGCAGACAACACAAGCGCTATTGTCGTGTTTTTTGAGGAAACTGAGGTTCCTCCAAAAACGGAGCAACCGGAAATAGGAAGTGAAACGGAAGTGGAAAGTGAAGACTCGGACTCGCAGTTAATGTCACAAAGTCCGGTGCAAGAGACATCGCCGAGTAAACCCGCCTTGATCCGCCATCCCGCTTTCAGGTGCTCAGGATGGGCTTCCGGCTGGCACACCCCTCAAGAATGAGTCCACTCAAATCTTTTGATTATTTTGTTCAATACTTATTTAATAAAGGGGTATTTTATCACTTGATGCTGCTATTTCTGTTTCTAGATGAAATACTGAATCTAATTTACTAAAAAACACTTTCAGAGAAGGTTGAATATCTCTTGATCTACATAGTGGAGCGGATGTGTGCAGAATTTGGGCCGAATTGTTCACTTTTGGTTAAAAGCACCAAACTTGCAGGAAATATTCATTTTCTCATATCAATAAATATCTGATATAGTGCCATCGCGAAATTTGCTACTGACTCCAGTTAAAGGGGTTTTCAAAATCGCCGCCATCTTGACCGGAAGTCAAATTCGATATTACAAAGGGTCGTAAAATTTAGACTTTAAATGTTTTTTACGAATGCTAACATGTTCATATATATTTATTATCATATCATGAGCCTGGGATTTTAAAGCAGTGTTGCAAATTTGCTACACAACGTATATTTTGGTTCGTTTTGTGTCACCTCTATCCTGAACCGGAAGTGAGAGGTGATTTGATTGGAAGTGTTATAAAGAGTTTTAAATCATGTTAACTATTCAACAATTCTTAAAGTTTGCTTTAGAGGTACTAAGCTCCTGGCATTTAGAAAATATTTTAGCTTTCCAGTCCAATAATGGAGGACGCACACAACAAAACAGTTGCTAGTGCCCTGGGGGTACTCCCATATATAAGCCATATAGGTATGAGCCGACCCAAAGGGTATCGTTTTCAAGCATTTTTAGTCTGAAAGAGGGTATCGATTTTGCCTTTTTGGTCTGAAATACGGTATCAATTTTGTCTTTTTGGTCTGGGATAGGTATGATTTTAACAGAAATATGTCGCCACGGACATTGCACGGCAAATGGAAGAAAACACAGGTTGGACATTGTTCCGAAAGGACAAAAAATCTCTAAACAAAGGTCTGAACTACTTTGGCCTGTCAATAGTGTTCGAGGTTTCCTGGTCCCCCCCTTGTCATGCATCACGCAGACAAGGGTATTATCCTGAGTATGTCCGAAAGACTCACAGGGGGTTTCATCGGGTAACCAGCCCGACTCATTGTTGCCAGGATGACATTTTTGCAACGATAACTTAGTGTAACTTCTAATTATTAGAAATAAGATAATCGTAAATATCCCCTCACTCTGTAGTGCTATGTATACACTGGAGGTTTGTTGAACAAATTTGAAGTATTTCCGATGTAGCGTGAGAAACCTATACAAGATGAAGTTTGTACGAGTGGCGCACTGAGCGAGGCTTAAACTGGAGCACTTCCTCAGGGACCGACGGTCCAGCCAGGAAGTAGTTGTTGTTTCCTAATATCCCAGAATATCGGCCTGTGCTCAATGAAATCAAAATGGCCTTCGAAAGCTAGTTATATATAAAGTCGATAAAGTCCGACATTAGGTTCAACACTTGACGTTTCTGTAAGTTGTTTAGTTTGTATTATCGAAATTTAATACGATAAAACTTTGTGTGTTATAGTTATTACGGTTTACTTTTTTTTCCAACACTAGTTCTCTTGGGGGTACTCCCATATATAAGCCATATAGGTATGTGCCGACCGAAAGGGTATCGTTTTCAAGCATTTTTAGTCTGAAATAGGGTATCGATTTTGCCTTTTTGGTCTGAAATAGGGTATCGATTGTCTTTTTGGTCTGTGATAGGTATGATTTTAACAGAAATATGTTGCCGCGGACATTCCACGGCAAATGAAAAAAAAAACAGGGCGGAAATCGTTGCAAAAGAACAAAAAATCTCTAAACAAAGGTCTGAAATAGGGTATACATTTTTAGAGTCAGGTCTGTGATAGGGTATAGAAAATCAGGTATTTCTATCTGAAATAGGGTAAGGGTTTTCAGGACCGGGCGGCACACCCCCACCCAAAATTATAATGAGTGTCCCCCCGAGACTAGATCACGTGAAATTGTTCGAAATCTATCAGCCTTCTTGATACGGATATATTCTGTTTCTTTGTTAATTAGGATTCTTTTCCGTTCTTCGTTAATTAGGCAAATAGTTAATAATGGTAATAGGACTGAGTGGAGTCCGATTCGGTCTGTAATCATACGAGTGATTACGAAATCGGACGACCGCGCTTCGCGGGAGTCTGATTTCGTAATCACGAGTATGATTACAGACCGACATCGGACGACACGAAGTCCTCTTACCAATTAATCATAAATATTACAATTTCTGAGAATGAAATGATCATATAGCTTCAGCGTCTTCTCCTGTACTATACATAAAAACAAAGCATCAAGAAGTACTTCATCGCCGATCTATTTTAACACGCGCGTACACACGGTTCGGCGTTTGTAAACACGCCGCTTGTTCGTAGTTATCTAGCTCTCAGTTATATCAACTTAAAATACTTGAGAGAAAGAAGAAGCTAATTTACCCAATGATTTGAGTTGAATGCGGATTTTTGAAGTAAAAGTAAAAAGTGTGTAAGTTCTTTACACTCAGTAAAAATCAGTAAACCCATCACGAACTCACAAATTGAAAGACAGTTTATTTCGACTTTTCAGGTTTACATTTTTTAACATAACAGGTACTTTGAAACTCAGAATACTAGTTTATTTTTTTCACAGAAGTTTACTCCAAAGCATTCAAAGGAAATATTCAAGACTGAAAAAATCTGTATCTTAGCGGGTCGGCACAGCAATTACAAACTTACCGATTTCTTGACGGCTTAATTTTCTAGGAGCGTTTGTCCATCACAGTCCATCACAACAAAGTTAAGTTTCTTCCATGATTTTGAAATGAATTAACGACGTTCATTGACATTGGCCGAGCCGTAAGTTTCAGAGTGTCTATAGCACAGCATGCTGGCGATGTCGTGAACTAAACAAACGCGCCCGACCGGCGAAAATTTCCTGTCTTCTTTCGTTACATAGTGACTGTTCACGTTCTTTGATTGACCACAAACTGTTCCTTGCATGTTAAGTTGTCCAAGAATTAACAAAATTCGCCTTTCGAGAAGCCACAAACTCACACCGGCAATCGAGTTTTCCACTGAAAATCAGTGTAACGCTGATTGGTGCATTTAAATTTCACTCTTTCTTATGATTGGTCAAGCCAACTGTCCGATTACAGAACAAAGAAGTATCCGATTACAGAACAATAGGTGTCCAATTAATGATTAATCGGGGGGTTTATGTCACATTCGAGGAAATTGTAATATTTATGATTAATTGTATGAATGCCCGGTCAAGCGGGACAAAACGGCTGGCGAGTTGAAACCATAAGAGAGTGCAGTGAGATAGAGTGAGTTAGTTTTGAACAGCCAAGGACAGAAGAGACAAGAACTCAATGTTGGACGAATGTGACGTCAAATTGTTTGTACGGAGAATTGTGGGCTGACCGATAACAAATAAAATACGCTGTGAAGTCCAACATTCTGTTCCCATGTTGATAATTGGTGCTGGAATGAACTACTTTGGCCTGTCAATAGTGTTCGAGGTTTCCTGGTCCCCCCCTTGTCATGCATCACGCAGACAAGGGTATTATCCTGAGTATGTCCGAAAGACTCACAGGGGTTTCATCGGGTAACCAGCCCGACTCATTGTTGCCAGGATGACATTTTTGCAACGATAACTTAGTGTAACTTCTAATTATTAGAAATAAGATAATCGTAAATATCCCCTCACTCTGTAGTGCTATGTATACACTGGAGGTTTGTTGAACAAATTTGAAGTATTTCCGATGTAGCGTGAGAAACCTATACAAGATGAAGTTTGTACGAGTGGCGCACTGAGCGAGGCTTAAACTGGAGCACTTCCTCAGGGACCGACGGTCCAGCCAGGAAGTAGTTGTTGTTTCCTAATATCCCAGAATATCGGCCTGTGCTCAATGAAATCAAAATGGCCTTCGAAAGCTAGTTATATATAAAGTCGATAAAGTCCGACATCAGGTTCAACACTTGACGTTTCTGTAAGTTGTTTAGTTTGTATTTTCGAAATTTAATACGATAAAACTTTGTGTGTTATAGTTATTACGGTTTACTTTTTTTTTCCAACACTAGTTCTCTTGGGGGTACTCCCATATATAAGCCATATAGGTATGTGCCGACCGAAAGGGTATCGTTTTCAAGCATTTTTAGTCTGAAATAGGGTATCGATTTTGCCTTTTTGGTCTGAAATAGGGTATCGATTGTCTTTTTGGTCTGTGATAGGTATGATTTTAACAGAAATATGTTGCCGCGGACATTCTACGGTAAATGGAAAAAAAACAGGGCGAAATCGTTGCAAAAGAACAAAAATCTCTAAACAAAGGTCTGAAATAGGGTATACATTTTGGAGTCGGGTCTGAAATAGGGTATACATTTTTAGAGTCAGGTCTGTAATAGGGTATAGAAAATCAAGTATTTCTGTCTGAAATAGGGTAAGGGTTTTCAGGACCGGGCGGGAGACCCCCACCTTGCAAGGATATTAGATAATGGCGAGTGTTTGACTGTGAGAAGTCCCTGTCCTGATTATTACCCTCGCTTCGCTCGGGGATAATGTCTAATATCTAATTTCTAATGTCAAGTTTTGAATTTTTAAATGAAACAAAAAATATATATACCAAAGAAGCGAGAAATGTAAATGTAACCAAAGAAATGTAACTATTAAATATAAATTTTGGCAAATGGTTTGAACCCAGGAGTGTGAACAGTAGGTTGGTTGTCATCGTCCGGGTTAGAGTAGTCTCCAGAAAGACTGTTGTTGGTGACTGACGTTTCGACTACCTGAGCGGAAGTCATCTTCAGAGTCAAGTGAAAAGTATTCGTCAGATGGCGGTATATATGTCTCTGGTTGTAGACGTGATTGGTCCGTTATGTCGGTCTATGGTTGGTCGAGTCGGCTTGGTTGTGTTTCGTTATTGGTCAGTTCATGTTCTTTTGTCCTGTTGATTAGTCTATTGTTCATTCGATTGCGTTTGATGTCATCTATCAGTCGTTTGTAAGGTGCCGGTAGTTGTTGGCATCTATTGAGTGGTTTCCGTTCTAAGTTTGTGTACCAGCTTTCCAGTGTAAGTCGTTGGTAGTAGTTGGTACTTCAGTTCAGAGTAAGGCCGGCCGGTTAGCGCCGCACACAATGCGACAGGCAGGAGTCAGTGCTGCCGGTGAATGTTGAGAGTCTTCCGCGCCGCGCCGACGACACAGGAGAACAGCCTGGAGGATGCAGATTTGTCGCTATCAATGCCAATGTGGATATTTCTGTCTGATTCTGGCCTTTTTTCAGTGCAAGATATATGTCTGATCTCATTTTCGATCAGCATTGGCGAGTTCTGCAAACGACCTAGAGCGAATTTGACAGAGAGAAGGGAAGACAGCGTGGAGTGGCCGCTGGCTTCTTTATTTAACTAATATTCTATATTTCTGTACTTAATTTTCAATACGGACCTAATTATTTTCTCTTAATTTCTCTTGTTTGTAAATGTTAAATTAAACCCAATAACATACCTAATCATTTATATTGTTATTATTATTGCTTTCATTTGTTTGAATGCACTCTCCAATCTTAAAAGACAGAAAGCAATGAAAGACCCACTGATTTAAATAGACACAAGTCATCATATTCGACTTCAAGTGGATAGGACCACGCATTGCTTCACGAATCCAGGCTAAGAGAGCAAGGCTATACTTGGATATTTAACATGTATACATTAGAAGTTTGTTAAACAACTTAGAAGTATTTCCGATGTAGTGTGAGAAACCCATACAAGGTGACGTTTGTACGAGTGGCGGATTGTGCGAGGCTTAAATTGGAGCACTTCCTCAGGGACCGGCGGTCCAGCCAGGAAGTCATGGTGAAGTTTATGAAGATAAAAAACAACAGGCTACACTGTCAGTGTTTAACTAATATTCCATATTTAACTAATATTCAAGATGGATTTGTCGACTTCAGGAAAAAATCTGGAGAGGCTTTACGTTCCAGTGGAGGATGTCAAATTGCAATCGAAACTGAGTGATGCCACTATCGTAGCTGGATATGGATGAGATGGGACCACTTTCTTCTTCACAATCCCGCGATTAATGCTGAGCCTTGCGATTTTTGGCAAAATCGTGGATGTCCACCGAGGCTTAGTAAATAGAGCTTGGGTACTGATCTCTGGCAGAACACACT
>CAXIWU010000004.1:0-43291 GCA_964036295.1 Plumapathes pennacea | reverse complement strand
AAAACACAGCGATGTAGATTGCAAATCAAACAAATCACGGGTTTCTTTGTCCTGACAGAATTTGGTGTTGATCCACCGAGCCTACGATACAAACCAACGAAAAGAAGTCTTTATTCAGTATTCAAATTTTGCTGCACGGTTGCCAGAGAAGCGGAAGAACAGTGACAACAACATGTGACAATATAAGGACTTGATACTCCACTATTAGTTAGTTTAATGCATCTTTTATAACATAAGTTGAGTACAAGAAAAACGAGGCTTGCACACGATCTGAAATTTTAATTACCTCGAAAGCGAGGAATGTCACACGAGAGATGTTTACAATATCATTGCGGTTTTGCTCACAGTGTGTTCAGTCATTTGTGACTGCAAACTCAATCCTCAGAATTATTTCGTGTATTTTTCATTTCTGGTATTCAATGACCACTGCGAAACAAAGGCTACATGATCGAATGAAAGAAACACTTCAACAGGCAATGTACGATACGCAGAAGAATTTTATGAGGCAACGGCCGTGTTTTCACGATGCAGTTTTTCTGGCTTAACATTCCTCACGCCGGTTTGTCTACCGACCTGAGTAAGCAACTTAACTAATTTGGTTGTTTTTACGAGCGGACGTGTGATATTTGATCCAAGTAATTTATGCATCCGAACTGAAAACACATCAGTGATGGCGGACAACGGAGAAGCTTACAAGTATATTGCTCTTGTGTTCATTTCTGTTTTATCGCGCTTCGACGGAGGAAGAAGTTTCAGCGAACTCCTGGCTTAGGTTGCTAGCAATTACCAGAAGAAGAATTGAGGCTTCTGTCTTAGAACGACTTCAGTCGAAAAGGAGGGCAATGATCGGTCGAAAGAGAAAAACAGCGTGGGTTCTTGAAAGACCGCAATTTTGGTTTGAGCACATGGTACTAAACCAGTACGAAAATAACATATGGCGTAAACATTTTCGGATTTCAAGACAAACCTTTCGCGTTCTCTGCAATCTAGTTGCGCCGCATTTGGTGCATCAGGATACAAACATGCGGCAAGCGATTCCAGTCGAAAAACTAGTAGCTGTTGCTCGAAGAAACCGCAAATTTCCGATTTGACAGCTCCCGTCAAAAGTTTTAGTTCAGTGGACTCTCATTGGTGGAAGTTAATTCCCGACAAACTTAAGCGACCTCGTTTGGTGGCTTAAATGTTTTGGCTTTTTACGTCAAACCTCTACCCTCTTAACTTTTAAGCGAGTTGGAGAGGCAGCTGTTTTCATGAGATTTCCGGGGATCACTCGCTAAGCGACTAAAAAAAGCCCTCGTGAAAACACGGCCAACAGATGTCATGTACAGAGTAAAGCATAAAGCGTCATTGTTTACGGCTAAAGCTCACCGTAGCTTTGGTTTCTGTTTTCGCCCTGTTATCTTCCCAAAAGTATTTCGTGTCGCCACAGAAAGTTTCGTCGGGACTAAATATTTATCGGCGACAGCAGTATCCATCAAATATTTGTTTACGGCTATTCTCAAAGCTTCCGCGGTGAACGCGAGCCAAAATCGTTCCCGAAAATCCAGTTTATCCGTGCATATTCCACAGAGGCCAAACGGTGTTGAATTTGGATGGGATGCGGTTAACTTTTACACACAAGTAACAAGCAAGTCACTGGCCACATCTCGAGTTGTTTAGCGAAGTCAATTACGTCATCGCCCAGCACGTGATAATATGAACCAATCACCGTGTGCCCATTCTCGACCGACAAAAAGGAAAAAATAAATAAATAAAAATTTGCGTTTTTACCACAACACACTAGTTTCTCGCTCTCTGATTGGTCGATTTACCGTGGTAAATAAGAGTCCAGACAACGATGCTGACGCCAGCATGTCACGTTTTGCAGCGAAATACAACAAAAGTTTCCTGTATATTTCTAAATGTTGTGGTAAAGAACAAATTTCCACTGGTTTGCCGTGGTGTGGACTCTTATGTACCACGATTTACGTCATCGCATGGTCAAAATGTTGTGGACTCACGAGGCGCTTCGCCGAGTGAGTCCGCAACTAATTTTGACCATGTGATGACGTAAATCGTGGTAAATAAGAGTCCACACCACGGCAAACCAGTGGAAATTTTATTATCTCAAGCTCGCTTGGGCCCCAGGCCCCCGCGAGCAATTAGCCATGGCGACGAACGGTGACCAACGGAAGTGACGTCAACGAGAACGTAGTCTAGAGTAGAGTTAGGCCACCCCCTACGTTTTTGTACACACCCCTCTCTGCGCATCCGCAATCTTGTTCTTCGATACGTAATGCTTCAGAAACCTAAGGGCAGGGTGGTCACGCAGACATAAGTGATCGCAAGATACAGGAAATAAGTTGCAGCGCATGGGTCTTGTCTCACCTCCGCTGCCCTGATTATCAGATAAATGGCCAAGAATGCGACACGGCCTCCCCAGCACATCCGGGACCACCGCTGCTATTGTCATCCAAAAGGGATGGAAGCTCTACGTAGCTCACGTCGGTGACTCGGGAGTCGTCCTCGGAAGAACGAACAAGGTCACGGAGAAACTCGAAGCCTTGCCGCTTACTTACGAACATAAGCCCAACCTGCCTTCGGAGAAGTTTCGTATCGAGGCCTTGGGGGGTAAAGTGCTTACCCAGGAATGGTACTTCACGCGTCGCCTGGGAGAGGCCCGTTTGCTTGGATCATAAAGGGCCCATCACACGAAGCACCAAGAGAGAATCTGTTCCCTTCTTGGCAGTGTCACGCGCCTTAGGTATGTTTTATAAGTTGAACGTAATTTTATCTTGAGGGCGTTGGACGATCAACGTGATAGGCCTCCGTTATTGTTCACTGGTACAGTGCGATCTCAAATTGAAACACGCTGACCAAAATAGCCAGTAAGCAATGATTTTTTGCTTTATTTTCTCAGAGGTCGCTTCTTGTGTTCCAAGTGAAACGCTGGCGACAGCACTACGAGACAAGTTGCAAAGTACATATCACACGGTGCAAAACCACGCAAAAATGAGAGACCGTTTAACTTTTCCTCCAACTTGTCTCGCATTTTTTGTTGCGTTGCAAGTTGCAAAGAGGAATGTCGCACACACAATTTCTTCTGCAACTGTCTCCCAACGGCGTTGCGTTGTAAAGTTGCAGGAAAAAAATGCCTCGTGTGACATGGCCTTAATTGGTTGGACGTGTTTTTGCTTGCCTCATTGATTGGCTTTGTGATTGCCTTGGTTTAAGTTTTCGACAGTCATCCGAAAAGCACTCTATCTCTTGTGCTTGTGTTGCTCAGGGTATTTATGTGGGGTGTGAATGGGTAGGCAACCATCATTATCTATAAGCTATCTAACGAACTGCATAATGACTAGGTTACAGCGAGACAGAGGTTTGATCGTAAATCCAAGGCATCTCCTTTATTATTTTGATGATTCATTTGTCGTTTCTTGTTCAGGCGATCTTTGGAGTTTCGACTACTACAGAGGAGAATTCATTGTGTCACCCACACCGGACATTCGGGTCCACAAAATTGACCGGCTCACAGACAAGTTCATAGTGATCGCCTCGACGGACTGTGGGGAGTGATGGAGCCAGACGAATCTGTTCATCTGGTGCATGCGTTTGACACTAACAGAGATTACATGGGAGGAGAGGTCTCAGAACGGTTAGAAATGAAGTTTTCTTCTGCATGCCTTCTCCGGCCACACTTTGGGCCGGTACTTTTCCCGTTTCTTTCCTTCCGTTACTTCTGTTCCCTTTCACTTTCTTTCCTCTTTTTCACTTTCCCGTCTCTTATTTCCATCCGTCCCGACATCGAAACCTTTACTCGAGATAAGCTTTCCCCCTCCCCCTCATCAAACTTAGCTCTTGTGCTCATCTCTCTAGGCTTGTGTTCAGAGCACTGTCAAGTTGGCGCGAGCGAGGACAAAGGGCAGACAACACAAGCGCTATTGTCGTGTTTTTTGAGGAAACTGAGGTTCCTCCAAAAACGGAGCAACCGGAAATAGAAGTGAAACGGAAGTGGAAAGTGAAGACTCGGACTCGCAGTTAATGTCACAAAGTCCGGTGCAAGAGACATCGCCGAGTAAACCCGCCTTGATCCGCCATCCCGCTTTCAGGTGCTCAGGGATGGGCTTCCGGCTGGCACACCCCTCAAGAATGAGTCCACTCAAATCTTTTGATTATTTTGTTCAATACTTATTTAATAAAGGGGTATTTTATCACTTGATGCTGCTATTTCTGTTTCTAGATGAAATACTGAATCTAATTTACTAAAAAACACTTTCAGAGAAGGTTGAATATCTCTTGATCTACATAGTGGAGCGGATGTGTGCAGAATTTGGGCCGAATTGTTCACTTTTGGTTAAAAGCACCAAACTTGCAGGAAATATTCATTTTCTCATATCAATAAATATCTGATATAGTGCCATCGCGAAATTTGCTACTGACTCCAGTTAAAGGGGTTTTCAAAATCGCCGCCATCTTGACCGGAAGTCAATTCGATATTACAAAGGGTCGTAAAATTTAGACTTTAAATGTTTTTTAAGAATGCTAACATGTTCATATATATTTATATCATATCATGAGCCTGGGATTTTAAAGCAGTGTTGCAAATTTGCTACACAACGTATATTTTTGGTTCGTTTTGTGTCACCTCTATCCTGAACCGGAAGTGAGAGGTTGATTTGATTGGAAGTGTTATAAAGAGTTTTAAATCATGTTAACTATTCAACAATTCTTAAAGTTTGCTTTAGAGGTACTAAGCTCCTGGCATTTAGAAAATATTTTAGCTTTCCAGTCCAATAATGGAGGACGCACACACAAAACAGTTGCTAGTACCCTGGGGGTACTCCCATATATATAAGCCATATAGGTATGAGCCGACCCAAAGGGTATCGTTTTCAAGCATTTTTAGTCTGAAAGAGGGTATCGATTTTGCTTTTTGGTCTGAAATACGGTATCAATTTGTCTTTTTGGTCTGGGATAGTATGATTTTAACAGAAATATGTCGCCCGGACATTGCACGGCAAATGGAAGAAAACACAGGTTGGACATTGTTCCGAAAGGACAAAAAATCTCTAAACAAAGGTCTGAACTACTTTGGCCTGTCAATAGTGTTCGAGGTTTCCTGGTCCCCCCCTTGTCATGCATCACGCAGACAAGGGTATTATCCTGAGTATGTCCGAAAGACTCACAGGGGGTTTCATCGGGTAACCAGCCCGACTCATTGTTGCCAGGATGACATTTTTGCAACGATAACTTAGTGTAACTTCTAATTATTAGAAATAAGATAATCGTAAATATCCCCTCACTCTGTAGTGCTATGTATACACTGGAGGTTTGTTGAACAAATTTGAAGTATTTCCGATGTAGCGTGAGAAACCTATACAAGATGAAGTTTGTACGAGTGGCGCACTGAGCGAGGCTTAAACTGGAGCACTTCCTCAGGGACCGACGGTCCAGCCAGGAAGTAGTTGTTGTTTCCTAATATCCCAGAATATCGGCCTGTGCTCAATGAAATCAAAATGGCCTTCGAAAGCTAGTTATATATAAAGTCGATAAAGTCCGACATTAGGTTCAACACTTGACGTTTCTGTAAGTTGTTTAGTTTGTATTATCGAAATTTAATACGATAAAACTTTGTGTGTTATAGTTATTACGGTTTACTTTTTTTTCCAACACTAGTTCTCTTGGGGGTACTCCCATATATAAGCCATATAGGTATGTGCCGACCGAAAGGGTATCGTTTTCAAGCATTTTTAGTCTGAAATAGGGTATCGATTTTGCCTTTTTGGTCTGAAATAGGGTATCGATTGTCTTTTTGGTCTGTGATAGGTATGATTTTAACAGAAATATGTTGCCGCGGACATTCCACGGCAAATGAAAAAAAAAACAGGGCGGAAATCGTTGCAAAAGAACAAAAAATCTCTAAACAAAGGTCTGAAATAGGGTATACATTTTTAGAGTCAGGTCTGTGATAGGGTATAGAAAATCAGGTATTTCTATCTGAAATAGGGTAAGGGTTTTCAGGACCGGGCGGCACACCCCCACCCAAAATTATAATGAGTGTCCCCCCGAGACTAGATCACGTGAAATTGTTCGAAATCTATCAGCCTTCTTGATACGGATATATTCTGTTTCTTTGTTAATTAGGATTCTTTTCCGTTCTTCGTTAATTAGGCAAATAGTTAATAATGGTAATAGGACTGAGTGGAGTCCGATTCGGTCTGTAATCATACGAGTGATTACGAAATCGGACGACCGCGCTTCGCGGGAGTCTGATTTCGTAATCACGAGTATGATTACAGACCGACATCGGACGACACGAAGTCCTCTTACCAATTAATCATAAATATTACAATTTCTGAGAATGAAATGATCATATAGCTTCAGCGTCTTCTCCTGTACTATACATAAAAACAAAGCATCAAGAAGTACTTCATCGCCGATCTATTTTAACACGCGCGTACACACGGTTCGGCGTTTGTAAACACGCCGCTTGTTCGTAGTTATCTAGCTCTCAGTTATATCAACTTAAAATACTTGAGAGAAAGAAGAAGCTAATTTACCCAATGATTTGAGTTGAATGCGGATTTTTGAAGTAAAAGTAAAAAGTGTGTAAGTTCTTTACACTCAGTAAAAATCAGTAAACCCATCACGAACTCACAAATTGAAAGACAGTTTATTTCGACTTTTCAGGTTTACATTTTTTAACATAACAGGTACTTTGAAACTCAGAATACTAGTTTATTTTTTTCACAGAAGTTTACTCCAAAGCATTCAAAGGAAATATTCAAGACTGAAAAAATCTGTATCTTAGCGGGTCGGCACAGCAATTACAAACTTACCGATTTCTTGACGGCTTAATTTTCTAGGAGCGTTTGTCCATCACAGTCCATCACAACAAAGTTAAGTTTCTTCCATGATTTTGAAATGAATTAACGACGTTCATTGACATTGGCCGAGCCGTAAGTTTCAGAGTGTCTATAGCACAGCATGCTGGCGATGTCGTGAACTAAACAAACGCGCCCGACCGGCGAAAATTTCCTGTCTTCTTTCGTTACATAGTGACTGTTCACGTTCTTTGATTGACCACAAACTGTTCCTTGCATGTTAAGTTGTCCAAGAATTAACAAAATTCGCCTTTCGAGAAGCCACAAACTCACACCGGCAATCGAGTTTTCCACTGAAAATCAGTGTAACGCTGATTGGTGCATTTAAATTTCACTCTTTCTTATGATTGGTCAAGCCAACTGTCCGATTACAGAACAAAGAAGTATCCGATTACAGAACAATAGGTGTCCAATTAATGATTAATCGGGGGGTTTATGAACCAATCACATTCGAGGAAATTGTAATATTTATGATTAATTGTATGAATGCCCGGTCAAGCGGGACAAAACGGCTGGCGAGTTGAAACCATAAGAGAGTGCAGTGAGATAGAGTGAGTTAGTTTTGAACAGCCAAGGACAGAAGAGACAAGAACTCAATGTTGGACGAATGTGACGTCAAATTGTTTGTACGGAGAATTGTGGGCTGACCGATAACAAATAAAATACGCTGTGAAGTCCAACATTCTGTTCCCATGTTGATAATTGGTGCTGGAATGAACTACTTTGGCCTGTCAATAGTGTTCGAGGTTTCCTGGTCCCCCCCTTGTCATGCATCACGCAGACAAGGGTATTATCCTGAGTATGTCCGAAAGACTCACAGGGGGTTTCATCGGGTAACCAGCCCGACTCATTGTTGCCAGGATGACATTTTTGCAACGATAACTTAGTGTAACTTCTAATTATTAGAAATAAGATAATCGTAAATATCCCCTCACTCTGTAGTGCTATGTATACACTGGAGGTTTGTTGAACAAATTTGAAGTATTTCCGATGTAGCGTGAGAAACCTATACAAGATGAAGTTTGTACAAGTGGCGCACTGAGCGAGGCTTAAACTGGAGCACTTCCTCAGGGACCGACGGTCCAGCCAGGAAGTAGTTGTTGTTTCCTAATATCCCAGAATATCGGCCTGTGCTCAATGAAATCAAAATGGCCTTCGAAAGCTAGTTATATATAAAGTCGATAAAGTCCGACATCAGGTTCAACACTTGACGTTTCTGTAAGTTGTTTAGTTTGTATTTTCGAAATTTAATACGATAAAACTTTGTGTGTTATAGTTATTACGGTTTACTTTTTTTTTCCAACACTAGTTCTCTTGGGGGTACTCCCATATATAAGCCATATAGGTATGTGCCGACCGAAAGGGTATCGTTTTCAAGCATTTTTAGTCTGAAATAGGGTATCGATTTTGCCTTTTTGGTCTGAAATAGGGTATCGATTGTCTTTTTGGTCTGTGATAGGTATGATTTTAACAGAAATATGTTGCCGCGGACATTCTACGGTAAATGGAAAAAAAACAGGGCGGAAATCGTTGCAAAAGAACAAAAATCTCTAAACAAAGGTCTGAAATAGGGTATACATTTTGGAGTCGGGTCTGAAATAGGGTATACATTTTTAGAGTCAGGTCTGTAATAGGGTATAGAAAATCAAGTATTTCTGTCTGAAATAGGGTAAGGGTTTTCAGGACCGGGCGGGAGACCCCCAACCTTGCAAGGATATTAGATAATGGCGAGTGTTTGACTGTGAGAAGTCCCTGTCCTGATTATTACCCTCGCTTCGCTCGGGGATAATGTCTAATATCTAATTTCTAATGTCAAGTTTTGAATTTTTAAATGAAACAAAAAATATATATACCAAAGAAGCGAGAAATGTAAATGTAACCAAAGAAATGTAACTATTAAATATAAATTTTGGCAAATGGTTTGAACCCAGGAGTGTGAACAGTAGGTTGGTTGTCATCGTCCGGGTTAGAGTAGTCTCCAGAAAGACTGTTGTTGGTGACTGACGTTTCGACTACCTGAGCGGAAGTCATCTTCAGAGTCAAGTGAAAAGTATTCGTCAGATGGCGGTATATATGTCTCTGGTTGTAGACGTGATTGGTCCGTTATGTCGGTCTATGGTTGGTCGAGTCGGCTTGGTTGTGTTTCGTTATTGGTCAGTTCATGTTCTTTTGTCCTGTTGATTAGTCTATTGTTCATTCGATTGCGTTTGATGTCATCTATCAGTCGTTTGTAAGGTGCCGGTAGTTGTTGGCATCTATTGAGTGGTTTCCGTTCTAAGTTTGTGTACCAGCTTTCCAGTGTAAGTCGTTGGTAGTAGTTGGTACTTCAGTTCAGAGTAAGGCCGGCCGGTTAGCGCCGCACACAATGCGACAGGCAGGAGTCAGTGCTGCCGGTGAATGTTGAGAGTCTTCCGCGCCGCGCCGACGACACAGGAGAACAGCCTGGAGGATGCAGATTTGTCGCTATCAATGCCAATGTGGATATTTCTGTCTGATTCTGGCCTTTTTTCAGTGCAAGATATATGTCTGATCTCATTTTCGATCAGCATTGGCGAGTTCTGCAAACGACCTAGAGCGAATTTGACAGAGAGAAGGGAAGACAGCGTGGAGTGGCCGCTGGCTTCTTTATTTAACTAATATTCTATATTTCTGTACTTAATTTTCAATACGGACCTAATTATTTTCTCTTAATTTCTCTTGTTTGTAAATGTTAAATTAAACCCAATAACATACCTAATCATTTATATTGTTATTATTATTGCTTTCATTTGTTTGAATGCACTCTCCAATCTTAAAAGACAGAAAGCAATGAAAGACCCACTGATTTAAATAGACACAAGTCATCATATTCGACTTCAAGTGGATAGGACCACGCATTGCTTCACGAATCCAGGCTAAGAGAGCAAGGCTATACTTGGATATTTAACATGTATACATTAGAAGTTTGTTAAACAACTTAGAAGTATTTCCGATGTAGTGTGAGAAACCCATACAAGGTGACGTTTGTACGAGTGGCGGATTGTGCGAGGCTTAAATTGGAGCACTTCCTCAGGGACCGGCGGTCCAGCCAGGAAGTCATGGTGAAGTTTATGAAGATAAAAAACAACAGGCTACACTGTCAGTGTTTAACTAATATTCCATATTTAACTAATATTCAAGATGGATTTGTCGACTTCAGGAAAAAATCTGGAGAGGCTTTACGTTCCAGTGGAGGATGTCAAATTGCAATCGAAACTGAGTGATGCCACTATCGTAGCTGGATATGGATGAGATGGGACCACTTTCTTCTTCACAATCCCGCGATTAATGCTGAGCCTTGCGATTTTTGGCAAAATCGTGGATGTCCACCGAGGCTTAGTAAATAGAGCTTGGGTACTGATCTCTGGCAGAACACACTTAGTGGCCGAAACGCTTGATTGGTGTGGTGAAAGTTTGTTGTTTCTACAGTTATAAAGAATATGTACGCTTTTTGAAGGAGAAAAGACACAATTGAATTAAATGTGGTGAAGGTTTCACACAGGAAAGGAAGTACCAACATATGTATTTGATGATAGGCAGGCAAAGGACAGACGTGTACAAACTGGCTGAGCTTTACAGAGTACTTCGATGCCCCGTATGTGATGACGATGGGAAAACGACAGGTATTCTCCTCTTTGTGTATTTGCAGCACATCAAGAATGATAGCTCTGCCTTCCTGAATTCTGATGGCGGAGTCCTGCTCACAGGAATACTAGATAATGGCGAGTGTTTGTCTGTAAGAAGACCAAGGAGCACCGTGAATAACACCCATTGATGTAAATAGGCACAAATAGTCATATTCAACACCAAGTGAATGGGACATGGTATTGCTTTACAAATCCGGTGTAGTGTGAAAACTTTTTACGGGGTGACATTCTTGAATAATGCTCAGTGGAGAAGGGGTAAGTTGCAGCACTTCCTGAGGGACCGGTGGTCCAGCCAGAATGTCCTCCATAGATATTTGAAGACCGGAAACACAAGGTCTACGTTAGAAGGGAAGACAGCGTGGAGTGGCCGCTGACTTCTTTATTTAACTAATATTCTATATTTCTATACTTAATTTTCAATACGGACCTAATTATTTTCTCTTAATTTCTCTTGTTTGTAAATGTTAAATTAAACCCAATAACATACCCAATCATTTATATTGTTATTATTATTATTATTATTATTATTATTGCTTTCATTTGTTTGAATGCACTCTCCAATCTTAAAAGATAGCAAGCAATGAAAGACCCACTGATTTAAATAGACACAAATCATCATATTCGACTTCAAGTGGATAGGACCACGCATTGCTTCATGAATCCAGGCTAAGAGAGCAAGGCTATACTTGGATATTTAACATGCATACATTAGAAGTTTGTTAAACAACTTTGAAGTATTTCCGATGTAGTGTGAGAAACCTATACAAGGTGACGTTTGTACGAGTGGCGCATTGAGCGAGGCTTAAATTGGAGCACTTCCTCAGGGACCGGCGGTCCAGCCAGGAAGTCATGGTGATATATATGAAGATAAAAAACAACAGGCTACACTGTCAGTGTTTAACTAATATTCTATATTTAACTAATATTCAAGATGGATTTGTCGACTTCAGGCAAAAAATCTGGAGGCTTTACGTTCCAGTGGAGGATGTCGAATTGCAATCGAAACTGAGCGATGCCACTATCGTAGCTGGATATGGATGAGTTGGGACCACTTTCTTCTTCACAATCCCGCGATCAACGCTGAGCCTTGCGATTTTAGGCAAAATCGTGGATGTCCCCCGAGGACTGGTAAATAGAGCTTGGGTACTGATCTCTGGCAGAACGCACTTAGTGGCCGAAACGCTTGATTGGTGTGGTGAAAGTTTGTTGTTTCTACAGTTATAAAGAATATGTACGCTTTTTGAAGGAGAAAAGACACAATTGAATTAAATGTGAGTAAGGTGATAATGTGAGTAAGGCCGGCCGGTTAGCGCCGCACACAATGCGACAGGCAGGAGTCAGTGCTGCCGGTGAATGTTGAGAGTCTTCCGCGCCGCGCCGACGACACAGGAGAACAGCCTGGAGGATGCAGATTTGTCGCTATCAATGCCAATGTCGATATTTCTGTCTGATTCTGGCCGTTTTTCAGTGCAAGATATATGTCTGATCTCATTTTCGATCAGCATTGGCGAGTTCTGCAAACGACCTAGAGCGAATTTGACAGAGAGACAGACAGAGAAACGAGTGGTAGTCATTTTCAAATCATACAGTTCGCTAAAGAAATCGGGAAAAAATCTGGAGAGGCTTTACGTTCCAGATGAGGATGTCAAATTGCAATCCAAACTGAGTGATGCCACTATCGTAGCTGGATATGGATGAGATGGGACCACTTTCTTCTTCACAATCCCGCGATTAATGCTGAGCCTTGCGATTTTTGGCAAAATCGTGGATGTCCACCGAGGTTTAGTAAATAGAGCTTGGGTACTGATCTCTGGCAGAACACACTTAGTGGCCGAAACGCTTGATTGGTGTGGTGAAAGTTTGTTGTTTCTACAGTTATAAAGAATATGTACGCTTTTTGAAGGAGAAAAGACACAATTGAATTAAATGTGGTGAAGGTTTCACACAGGAAAGGAAGTACCAACATATGTATTTGATGATAGGCAGGCAAAGGACAGACGTGTACAAACTGGCTGAGCTTTACAGAGTACTTCGATGCCCCGTATGTGAAACGACAGGTATTCTCTTTGTGTATTTGCAGCACATCAAGAATGATAGCTCTGCCTTCCTGAATTCTGATGGCGGAGTCCTGCTCACAGGAATACTAGATAATGGCGAGTGTTTGTCTGTAAGAAGACCCTGTCGTGATTATCGTCTAGCAGTTAATCGTACCATTAAACGGACAAAGAGAATATGACTAAACTGGCCAACAAGACCAGGCTCGAAGATGAGACTTTACTCAAATTTGCTCAAGGTGAGGGGAAGCCAAAGAGGGGCGAAGACCTGAAGATTATATATCTTATTCAGTCCACATTCAGGTTGTGGCCACAGCAGAAGGATGAACTTGGGTGGAAGGTGGAAACCAACGGCGATTTCCCGCAATTTTTGCTCCAACGTGGTGCTGACGATACTTTCTTGTCAAGTATCCAGACCACAGCACCTCTTAAGTGTGTAGGTTTTAGATATTTTTTCCATTCTCTGAATAATTGTATTGAGAGTTTTTTTTTTTATACGTGTTCTCTATTTTTGTCACAGGCAGACGTTACCACAGCCCATCTGCCAATCCATTCCGGCAGACACAAGAATGGTGCCGGAGGCCTGAGGATCTGGCACCGATGGTGGATTCTAAAATGAGTCGGCCTGGAACCATCAGGGCAGGTTTAAGTTCGGTTGGGAAATTCTGCGAGTTCGTGGTTAGATAATGGCGAGTGTTTACCTGTGAGAAGTCCGTCGTGATTATTATCCTCGCTTCGCTCGAGGATAATGTCTAATATCTAATTTTTAATGTCAAGTTTTGAATTTTTAAATGAAACAAAAAAATATATACCAAAGAAGCGACTTCCTGTCCCTTTCCTAAAATGTAACTATTAAATATACATTTTAATATTTATTTTTTAATTTGTAAATGCAACAAAAACATAATTTTCTAAATGGTCTCTGGGAGACAAAAATGATGGTATGTCTCCTCCAGGTGTACAAAAGATAAGAATGAAGTGTGTAAGGGCCAGCTCCGCAACCATCAAGAAGACCACATATCTAGTAACCCTTAACGTTCTGCATTGACAAGAGACAACGATTTGCTGTCTTAAGATGCTTCAGGTATTACTATTGTTATTATTATTATTATTAATTCCACAAATTACTTCTCCTTCTAGCTGTGAACAGCTACAGGAGGACTTGCTACATGCTTCAGACTGATGCAAGAGCTGGTCAGTAACCTTGAAGACCGAGAAACGTAAAGTGCTTCACATTTCTAGAAAAAGAGACCAGTCTGCCTCCCACGTGTATTCCCTCGATGGTGCAAGGCTGCCAGCGATTATTCAACATAAACATTTAGGGGTTTGGCTATAAAACACCCTGTCTTGGGACTACCATATTACTTCCATCTGCAGCAAAGCCAAAAAGATTTTAGGCTCATTAAGAATGCTTCCTCGTAAACATCCACCAAAGCCGCGAAAAGGCGATCAACCACAGAAAGGGAAAGCTTGTTTAAACGAAAGTTATCCTGTGTATCTTTAAATACAAGGAGCACCGTGAATAACACCCATTGATGTAAATAGGCATAAGATATTTAACATGCATACATTAGAAGTTTGTTAAACAACTTTGAAGTATTTCCGATGTAGTGTGAGAAACCTATACAAGGTGACGTTTGTACGAGTGGCGCATTGAGCGAGGCTTAAATTGGAGCACTTCCTCAGGGACCGGCGGTCCAGCCAGGAAGTCATGGTGATATATATGAAGATAAAAAACAACAGGCTACACTGTCAGTGTTTAACTAATATTCCATATTTAACTAATATTCAAGATGGATTTGTCGACTTCAGGCAAAAAATCTGGAGGCTTTACGTTCCAGTGGAGGATGTCAAATTGCAATCGAAACTGAGCGATGCCACTATCGTAGCTGGATATGGATGAGATGGGACCACTTTCTTCTTCACAATCCCGCGATCAACGCTGAGCCTTGCGATTTTAGGCAAAATCGTGGATGTCCCCCGAGGACTGGTAAATAGAGCTTGGGTACTGATCTCTGGCAGAACGCACTTAGTGGCCCAAATGCTTGATTGGTGTGGTGAAAGTCTGTTGTTCCTATAGTTATAAAGAATATGTACGCATTTTGAAGGAGAAAAGACACAATTGAATTAAATGTGAAGGTTTCACACAGGAAAGGAAGTACCAACATATGTATTTGATGATAGGCAAGCAAAGGACAGACGTGTACAAACTGGCTGAGCTTTACAGAGTACTTCGATGCCCCGTATGTGACGATGGGAAAACGACAGGTATTCTCCTCTTTGTTATTTGCAGCACATCAAGAATGATAGCTCTGCCTTCCTGAATTCTGATGGCGGAGTCCTGCTCACAGGAATACTAGATAATGGCGAGTGTTTGTCTGTAAGAAGTCCCTGTCGTGATTATCGTCTAGCAGTTAATCGTACCATTAAACGGACAAAGAGAATATGACTAAACTGGCCAACAAGACCAGGCTCGAAGATGAGACTTTACTCAAATTTGCTCAAGGTGAGGGGAAGCCAAAGAGGGGCGAAGACCTGAAGATTATATATCTTATTCAGTCCACATTCAGGTTGTGGCCACAGCAGAAGGATGAACTTGGGTGGAAGGTGGAAACCAACGGCGATTTCCCGCAATTTTTGCTCCAACGTGGTGCTGACGATACTTTCTTGTCAAGTATCCAGACCACAGCACCTCTTAAGTGTGTAGGTTTTAGATATTTTTTCCATTCTCTGAATAATTGTATTGAGAGTTTTTTTTTTATACGTGTTCTCTATTTTTGTCACAGGCAGACGTTACCACAGCCCATCTGCCAATCCATTCCGGCAGACACAAGAATGGTGCCGGAGGCCTGAGGATCTGGCACCGATGGTGGATTCTAAAATGAGTCGGCCTGGAACCATCAGGGCAGGTTTAAGTTCGGTTGGGAAATTCTGCGAGTTCGTGGTTAGATAATGGCGAGTGTTTACCTGTGAGAAGTCCGTCGTGATTATTATCCTCGCTTCGCTCGAGGATAATGTCTAATATCTAATTTTTAATGTCAAGTTTTGAATTTTTAAATGAAACAAAAAAATATATACCAAAGAAGCGACTTCCTGTCCCTTTCCTAAAATGTAACTATTAAATATACATTTTAATATTTATTTTTTAATTTGTAAATGCAACAAAAACATAATTTTCTAAATGGTCTCTGGGAGACAAAAATGATGGTATGTCTCCTCCAGGTGTACAAAAGATAAGAATGAAGTGTGTAAGGGCCAGCTCCGCAACCATCAAGAAGACCACATATCTAGTAACCCTTAACGTTCTGCATTGACAAGAGACAACGATTTGCTGTCTTAAGATGCTTCAGGTATTACTATTGTTATTATTATTATTATTAATTCCACAAATTACTTCTCCTTCTAGCTGTGAACAGCTACAGGAGGACTTGCTACATGCTTCAGACTGATGCAAGAGCTGGTCAGTAACCTTGAAGACCGAGAAACGTAAAGTGCTTCACATTTCTAGAAAAAGAGACCAGTCTGCCTCCCACGTGTATTCCCTCGATGGTGCAAGGCTGCCAGCGATTATTCAACATAAACATTTAGGGGTTTGGCTATAAAACACCCTGTCTTGGGACTACCATATTACTTCCATCTGCAGCAAAGCCAAAAAGATTTTAGGCTCATTAAGAATGCTTCCTCGTAAACATCCACCAAAGCCGCGAAAAGGCGATCAACCACAGAAAGGGAAAGCTTGTTTAAACGAAAGTTATCCTGTGTATCTTTAAATACAAGGAGCACCGTGAATAACACCCATTGATGTAAATAGGCATAAGATATTTAACATGCATACATTAGAAGTTTGTTAAACAACTTTGAAGTATTTCCGATGTAGTGTGAGAAACCTATACAAGGTGACGTTTGTACGAGTGGCGCATTGAGCGAGGCTTAAATTGGAGCACTTCCTCAGGGACCGGCGGTCCAGCCAGGAAGTCATGGTGATATATATGAAGATAAAAAACAACAGGCTACACTGTCAGTGTTTAACTAATATTCTATATTTAACTAATATTCAAGATGGATTTGTCGACTTCAGGCAAAAAATCTGGAGGCTTTACGTTCCAGTGGAGGATGTCGAATTGCAATCGAAACTGAGTGATGCCACTATCGTAGCTGGATATGGATGAGTTGGGACCACTTTCTTCTTCACAATCCCGCGATCAACGCTGAGCCTTGCGATTTTAGGCAAAATCGTGGATGTCCCCCGAGGACTGGTAAATAGAGCTTGGGTACTGATCTCTGGCAGAACGCACTTAGTGGCCCAAATGCTTGATTGGTGTGGTGAAAGTCTGTTGTTCCTATAGTTATAAAGAATATGTACGCATTTTGAAGGAGAAAAGACACAATTGAATTAAATGTGAAGGTTTCACACAGGAAAGGAAGTACCAACATATGTATTTGATGATAGGCAAGCAAAGGACAGACGTGTACAAACTGGCTGAGCTTTACAGAGTACTTCGATGCCCCGTATGTGACGATGGGAAAACGACAGGTATTCTCCTCTTTGTTATTTGCAGCACATCAAGAATGATAGCTCTGCCTTCCTGAATTCTGATGGCGGAGTCCTGCTCACAGGAATACTAGATAATGGCGAGTGTTTGTCTGTAAGAAGTCCCTGTCGTGATTATCGTCTAGCAGTTGATCGTACCATTAAACGGACAAAGAGAATATGACTAAACTGGCCAACAAGACCAGGCTCGAAGATGAGACTTTACTCAAATTTGCTCAAGGTGAGGGGAAGCCAAAGAGGGGCGAAGACCTGAAGATTATATATCTTATTCAGTCCACATTCAGGTTGTGGCCACAGCAGAAGGATGAACTTGGGTGGAAGGTGGAAACCAACGGCGATTTCCCGCAATTTTTGCTCCAACGTGGTGCTGACGATACTTTCTTGTCAAGTATCCAGACCACAGCACCTCTTAAGTGTGTAGGTTTTAGATATTTTTTCCATTCTCTGAATAATTGTATTGAGAGTTTTTTTTTTATACGTGTTCTCTATTTTTGTCACAGGCAGACGTTACCACAGCCCATCTGCCAATCCATTCCGGCAGACACAAGAATGGTGCCGGAGGCCTGAGGATCTGGCACCGATGGTGGATTCTAAAATGAGTCGGCCTGGAACCATCAGGGCAGGTTTAAGTTCGGTTGGGAAATTCTGCGAGTTCGTGGTTAGATAATGGCGAGTGTTTACCTGTGAGAAGTCCGTCGTGATTATTATCCTCGCTTCGCTCGAGGATAATGTCTAATATCTAATTTTTAATGTCAAGTTTTGAATTTTTAAATGAAACAAAAAAATATATACCAAAGAAGCGACTTCCTGTCCCTTTCCTAAAATGTAACTATTAAATATACATTTTAATATTTATTTTTTAATTTGTAAATGCAACAAAAACATAATTTTCTAAATGGTCTCTGGGAGACAAAAATGATGGTATGTCTCCTCCAGGTGTACAAAAGATAAGAATGAAGTGTGTAAGGGCCAGCTCCGCAACCATCAAGAAGACCACATATCTAGTAACCCTTAACGTTCTGCATTGACAAGAGACAACGATTTGCTGTCTTAAGATGCTTCAGGTATTACTATTGTTATTATTATTATTATTAATTCCACAAATTACTTCTCCTTCTAGCTGTGAACAGCTACAGGAGGACTTGCTACATGCTTCAGACTGATGCAAGAGCTGGTCAGTAACCTTGAAGACCGAGAAACGTAAAGTGCTTCACATTTCTAGAAAAAGAGACCAGTCTGCCTCCCACGTGTATTCCCTCGATGGTGCAAGGCTGCCAGCGATTATTCAACATAAACATTTAGGGGTTTGGCTATAAAACACCCTGTCTTGGGACTACCATATTACTTCCATCTGCAGCAAAGCCAAAAAGATTTTAGGCTCATTAAGAATGCTTCCTCGTAAACATCCACCAAAGCCGCGAAAAGGCGATCAACCACAGAAAGGGAAAGCTTGTTTAAACGAAAGTTATCCTGTGTATCTTTAAATACAAGGAGCACCGTGAATAACACCCATTGATGTAAATAGGCATAAGATATTTAACATGCATACATTAGAAGTTTGTTAAACAACTTTGAAGTATTTCCGATGTAGTGTGAGAAACCTATACAAGGTGACGTTTGTACGAGTGGCGCATTGAGCGAGGCTTAAATTGGAGCACTTCCTCAGGGACCGGCGGTCCAGCCAGGAAGTCATGGTGATATATATGAAGATAAAAAACAACAGGCTACACTGTCAGTGTTTAACTAATATTCTATATTTAACTAATATTCAAGATGGATTTGTCGACTTCAGGCAAAAAATCTGGAGGCTTTACGTTCCAGTGGAGGATGTCGAATTGCAATCGAAACTGAGTGATGCCACTATCGTAGCTGGATATGGATGAGTTGGGACCACTTTCTTCTTCACAATCCCGCGATCAACGCTGAGCCTTGCGATTTTTGGCAAAATCGTGGATGTCCCCCGAGGACTGGTAAATAGAGCTTGGGTACTGATCTGATGACATTTGATGTCATTTGCATGTGCCAGCCGTCGGCAAAATTCGCGGCGGACTGGTGCCGAATTTTAAATTTCTGCAGGTATTTTAGAATTTTAGAACAGATGGTCTTCGTCAGATCATTTATTTACAAAACTCTAAACCAATTACAATAAGTTTGACGTACGGAATGGCTAAAGTGAAACGCGATCATTTCCGGCGAGGAAGGTTTCCCGGAAAAAGCCTGTTTTCAACACAAGATGAAAAAAAGGTGGGGGAAGGCAGTGTGGCCGAGTGGTTTATTTGTTTATTTGCAGCACATCAAGAATGATGACTCTGCCTTCCTGAATTCTGATGGCGGAGTCCTTCTTGCAGGGATATTAGATAATGGCGTGTAGGTTTTAGATATTTTTTCCATTCTCTGAATAATTGTATTGAGAGTTTTTTTTTATACGTGTTCTCTATTTTTGTCACAGGTAGACGTTACCACAGCCCATTTGCCAATCCACTCCGGCAGACACAAGAATGGCGTTGGAAACCATGAACAGATATGATCGAGTACGTAAGGTTAAAATTATTATTTCAATATATTTATAATAATGCCTGCATTTTGCTCCTTTTCCTCTGCTGCGTATTTTATTGAACTGTTGGACCTCTTTGCCTTCAAGATTTCTGAAGTCACATTAATTGATGATTTAATATGCAGCACATCCAAATTCTGTGGGGTGACATGAAAGAGGCAGTCAGGAAGGTCTATAAGAAAGAAACCTTGGTTCTAAGTGGAGATGGAAGGATGGACTCTCAAGGACATAGTACCAAATACTGTGTTTATTCTTGATGAATCATGACACGGATGTGATAATCGATATCGAGGTAGTTTAAAACGAGAGGTTGGAGGTTCAGTTCAGAGGCTAGTTTTAAAGAGGTTACTTGAAAGGATAGTGGAATCCTACAACTTAGGAGAGGTAGTCACTGATGCATCAGGAGTGATCATCAAACTAAATCCATGACATCAAAGGTACACGATTGTACAGTGTAGTATTCAATGTAATTTATGATAGTACTGCTGGGTTGAATAAGGTTCAGCAAGTCTCTCAACCCCAAGAAATATTATGTACTTGTTTATTCAGCATGAGTAGAATGCTAAATAATGATAATGATAGTTTATTTTGAACTTTATATTGTACATGTACTGGGTATGTGACCTTGTAGTTTGTATTTCTGTTCAACAGAAAAATACAGCGAAAAGCTGCCAGAATTGTTCCATTCATAGGACATCTAGTACACGGCCTGTAAATTGACTGCCTCATTGACAGAGATACATCATATTTTTCAGAGTTTGGAAAAAACTTTTGTGTTTGGTTGACCTTGGTTGTCCCATGCAATTTTCAATGTTTCCTTAAAGCCATAGATTGTCCAGAGCAACCGTCAGTTTGAACCATGCTTTTATGTACATGTTACAGAATTTAGACTTTTGCCAGTGTCCATAATGTATTCACTGAAATGGAATGATATAGAATATACCATACAATTTGTCTTGTTGTGAGTTATGAACAGCTGTAAACAGTGACCAAATTCCCTTTTTCTACACAGGCATCAAAGACTAAAGGTTGCCAACAGCTTGCAAAGTGGATAGATTTCATTCACAATCATTTTTTGTACTGCTGTTAAAGTGCAATGGTGATGAGGAAAGATTGAGGGTTTGTTAGGAAATGGCAAACACCAGATATTTAGTGCTCTTTGGTTCAATTTATGGTACAAAAAATGGACAGATTTGTATGTGAACATGTGCTGAAGAAGAGTGATTCACAAATATTATTAATTTAAGTTCATAACAATAATAAACCAGTTGATCTGGTTCCTGACGAGTGCAATACACTCCCATCTTTGCACTCGTTTTGGCCAGTATTTGCACTCAAAAATGTGAAGTCGTGTAATAAATTATTTTAAGTATTTATTGATACTAGTACATGTATGTATTATTTCATAGTCATTTATTTTCAGAGTGCAAGATTAGCCTCACTAAATTGGCATTAGGAAAATAATGTAATTTATTGCTGCAGTTTTGCTGTTTTGAATTAGTTGTTTAGCTGGTATACATAATGTTCAGGAAAGATTTACTGCACTAGCAGCTGGTGTGAGCAGAAAAAATTGCCCTCTAAACAAGTTGGAATTAATAGATAGCACTGACAGAGACTGTTAAATACAGTATGTAGAAATTGAGTCCTGGATGCCTTCATAGACTCAAGGTCAATAATCAATTTGCAAGCCAGTATACTAACTGTACATCATTAAGTGAAAAGAATCAATTTGTATTTACCACTGACAGTTAGAAAAGTGTTTGAGTGGTGTTACGAGAATTGAAAGTTTAATAAGTTTATATTTGAGCAAGCAAATCCTATACAGTTCCACAATAATATTGCTAGTGAGATACTATTCCAGCTGTTATTACCACCAACACCAACCCCCCCCCCCCCCCATTGCCAACCACAGAACACACTTGATAACATTCTTAATATTATAGACTTCAGTGCTTTGTTTTATTTTCCACAGGTCCAAAAATATCAATGGGAGAAACATGAAGTTCACTGAGCCCAATTGGAAAAAGTACCTTTCTGTGATAAGAAGAGTTAGTTTACCCATATGACATAAGAAATGAGACATTTTAAGAGAAGAATGTCAATATGGTAATACTCTGATCATGCTCATCTTGTATCTCACAGCATCTTACATTGATAGAGAATGTGCTTATCTGACTCTCTTTTGTCTAATATTCTGTAGAATTATTGTATATTTTATAATGCATTTTTCCATTTTCACTTACAGAACTTCTTATTTTTTCAATATGTTGGGGAGTATAGGGTTATATTTTCCTGGCATGGGATTTTGTGCTTTTGTACATGTACCAGGCAACACATGCAACAATTGAGAACTTCTGAGAAGTACAGTATATTATGTAACCCACTTGAGAAGTATGTATACATTTTACCTATGAATGTAGTGCAAAAACTGACTTGACTTGTATAATTACGGGACAAAATAAATTACTGTGAAATGGACATGGCATAATTTTGTGTGAAAGAGAATATTATCATGATGAGAACCAATGAAATAGGGTATATATTTATGGAGTCAGGTCTAAAATGGGTATAGTAAGTCAGATATTTTGGTCTGAAATAGGGTAAGGGGTTTTCAGGTCCAGGCGGCACACCACCACCCAAAATTATGATGAGTACTCTCCGGAATGGGACACATGCCAGTATCATGTAAATGCTAATATAGTGTCATCCGCCTTTAATTACATTATATAATATTGAGATGTGTAGTGAAAGCATACAGTACATGAGAGCTCTAAGCAGTGTCATACATAATCGATTACTTGGGCGTGGGACCTCTGCGAATATCGTATTTCTAGTATATGTATTCCTATGTATTCCCGTGTATTCCCATGTATTCCTATGTATTCCATACATGAGAGCTCTACCCAGCAGTGTCATATGTAATCGATTAGGGCGTGGGGCTTCTGCGAATATCGTATTTCTAGTAAGTTATTCTATTATCCACGTGTTTGGCGAAAACCCATGTAGGAACAACTCACCAATATTTTATCCTTGTCACAAATTTCCTCCACTATAACATTGAGTCTACTTGGCCCACGTACCTCAATATGTCTGGAAGATACGCTGCAAATGAGGTCCAAATGTCATTCAGTGGATTTGTACCTTTTCCAGTCGCCATTTTTTTCCGACACTTGTTTCCAGTCCCCCTTGTGTCCCGAGGTGGGGACTGGAACAGGGAGCGAAATTGGTTTAATCCCCCACCCCCACGGGGACAGATCGTTGTTCAAAACGGGCCCGGTTACTAAGCTAAAAAAGAGATGGTCGCAATGTTATTGTCAGCTTATCATACGTTCTCACAGTGTCGCTATTTACTGGAGGCTAAAGAACTATTCGAAGCTTAAAGGTACGATATTTTAAAATGCTTTCTACGTGTTTAATCAACTTTTGTTGTTCAAAAATGAAGCTTTATGGCGTGCAGCCCAAAACTCTATCATGGTTCTCAGGATAACTGTCGCAGCGATCACAAAGAACCATGGTAAATGGCGTTCTTTCTGATTCTAATGTAGTCACATGTGGCATCCCACAGGGGTCCATACTGGGCCCCTTGCCTTTCCTCCTGTACATCAATGACTTACCAAACTCTAATCTAGAATCAAATGTTCGTATGTACACGGATGACACAAGTCTCACATATGCCTCTAACAGCCTGGATGAGTTATCCCACACTATCAATAACGACCTTAAAAATGTACATGCTTGGCTCAGTGCGAATAGACTTAGTCTGAATATCACGAAAACTAAGTGTATGTTTTTGGGTACACGCCAGAGGCTTGGTCTGATCCCAGAAAATCTGGATATCAGCATAAATGGTTGCCAAATAGAAAGGGTCAAAACCTACAAATGTCTAGGCGTATATATTGATGGGTTAATCACATGGGAATCTCACATCAATATTATCTCTAAAAAAGTTGCAAAAGGTTTAGGTGTTTTGAGAAGACTCCGGCTATTTGTACCGAGAAATACACTAATCACTATTTACAATTCTTTAATTGCTCCCTACCTAGACTATTGTAGTTCTGTATGGGGCTCAATGGGCAAATGTTTATCCCAAAAGGCCCAGAAACTCCAAAATAGGGCAGCCAGAATCATTACTCACTCAATTTATGACACCAGATCGAAAGATATTTTCAACAACCTAGGCTGGAAAGACCTGGCAGAAAGACGCCGCCAGCAACTAGCTACCATTATGTTTAAAACCATGAATAACCAGGTTCCACAATATATTTCTCAACTATTTACTAAAACTAGTGATATACATGCATATGGCCTGCGCCGATCTGGTGATAGTCTTTTTATACCAAGACCTAATACTGAAGCCTTAAAAAATGCTTTTCATACAGAGGGGCTATACTATGGAACAGTCTATCTAAAGACCAATGCAATACTTCTGGTATTGCACAGTTTATTAACCAGGTATACGTTATAGATTAATAAACTTTTATTTGTAGGCTGTAAATATTATAGGTATTTTTAGCATACTAGCCATAGATTTTAAATAATTAGGCAATTACTAAGTTAATTATATAGATTTTAAGTATTTTGTAATATATTTTATATTGTTATATTATCATATTCACGGCTCTCCAGAAGAGCATCTGTAAGTTTCTTAATTACATATGATGATGAGACACTGTGATGAAATAAAGAATATGATGATGATGAGTCGTTTCAAAATCGAATTTTGAATACAGCTGTTACATGATCAATTTCAGCTGTTTTTGGTGACAGGGTTCCTTTCACCACAAAGCTGAATGCCAAAGAACACAGTTCAGGATTTACAGTCATTTCTCTTCTTTGTTTATTTAAAGCACATCAGGAATAATGACCCTGCCTTAATGAACACTGATGCTGGAGTCCTTCTTGCAGGAATATTAGAAAATGGTGAGCGTTTGTCTGTAAGAAGTCCCTGTCCCTCGTTAGGGAGGTTAAATGATTTGACTTCACTCGTTTCTCTGTCTGTCAAACTCGCTCCAGGCTGTTCTCCTTATGTCGTCGGCGCAGAAGACTTGAGACATTGACCAGGACTGCCTCTCCCATGGTGTGCGCTAATGCCCTAATAAGCCCAGGTAAGGTGATTGCTATCTCATGTGACAGACATCAGGGCTTGTTTCTGCCACAGTGTAGCTTAGTGGTCAGTACTTACCAAATCCCTGCTATGTCGCTTGCAGAACTACCCAATGCTGATTGAAAATGGTTCCATGATTTGGAACAATGCAATAGTCATTCTTTCGAAGGAGTTGCTGTCTCTGATGTGACCTGAGTAGGTACGTACGTACGAAAGCGATCGGCCGGCCTGAGCAGCATGCACCTAACCATGCATCTGCTCAGAACCCTTAGAACGCTTCTCTCTTAGAACCCCTTAGCCGGCTTCGCCAGGCACCCTATAATAACCCTAACTTGTTAGACCTGTACAGGCTAACTCGGCGCAAACTCCTATGTACTCAGAACAAAGTTCAGGATTTACAGTCATTTCTCTTCTTTGTTTATTTAAAGCACATCAGGAATAATGACTCTGCCTTAATGAACACTGATGCTGGAGTCCTTCTTGCAGGAATATTAGAAAATGGTGAGCGTTTGTCTGTAAGAAGTCCCTGTCCCTCCTTAAGGAGGTTAAATGATTTGACTTCACTCGTTTTTCTGTCTGTCAAACTCGCTCCAGGCTGTTCTCCTTATGTCATCGGCGCGGAAGACTCTCAACATTCACCGGCAGCACTGACTCCTGCCTGTCGCATTGTGTGCGGCGCTAACCGGCCGGCCGGCCTTACTCGCGCGGTGACCAGGTAACGTGACTGCTATCTGATGTGACAGACATACGTACATTCATTCATACATACATACATACACATACATACCTAACTCGGGGCTACCGAAATTAGTAGCATAGAGACTAACCCTATATCTTCAATCTCTCTATGTGCTGCATTCACTCTTTACGTACAGAGGGTTAGCTTAAATGATTTGAAAATGACTACCACTCGTTTCTCTGTCTGTCTCTCTGTCCAAATCCCTCCAGGTCGCGGTTTCCAGGATGTTCTCCTGTGTCGTCGGCGCGGAAGACACTCTCAACATTCACATTGTGTGCATTGTGTGCGGCGCTAACCGGCCGGCCGGCCTTACTCGCGCGGTGACCAGGTAACGTGACTGCTATCTGATGTGACAGACATACGTACATTCATTCATACATACATACATACATACATACATACATACACATACATACCTAACTCGGGGCTACCGAAATTAGTAGCATAGAGACTAACCCTATATCTTCAATCTCTCTATGTGCTGCATTCACTCTTTACGTACAGAGGGTTAGCAGCTTAAATGATTTGAAAATGACTACCACTCGTTTCTCTGTCTGTCTCTCTGTCCAAATCCCTCCAGGTCGCGGTTTCCAGGATGTTCTCCTGTGTCGTCGGCGCGGAAGACACTCTCAACATTCACCACATTGTGTGCATTGTGTGCGGCGCTAACCGGCCTTACTCGCGCGGTGACCAGGTAACGTGACTGCTATCTGATGTGACAGACATACGTACATTCATTCATTCATTCATGCATACATACAGACAGACATCAGGGCTTCTTACCACCGAAATTAGTAGTACATAGAGACTAACCCTATATCTTCAATCTCTCTATGTGCTGCATTCACTGTTTACGTACGTTAAGGAGCTTAAATGGTTTGAAAATGACTAACACTCGTTTCTCTGTCTGTCTCTCTGTCCAAATCCCAGCTCCAGGTCGCGGTTTCCAGGCTGTTCTCCTGTGTCGTCGGCGCGGCGGTTAGGTTAGACACTCTCAACATTCACCCTGTCGCATTCATTGTGTGCGGCGCTAACCGGCCTTACTCGCGCGGTGACCAGGTAACGTGACTGCTATCTGATGTGACAGACATACGTACATTCATTCATTCATTCATGCATACATACAGACAGACATCAGGGCTTCTTACCACCGAAATTAGTAGTACATAGAGACTAACCCTATATCTTCAATCTCTCTATGTGCTGCATTCACTGTTTACGTACGTTAAGGAGCTTAAATGGTTTGAAAATGACTAACACTCGTTTCTCTGTCTGTCTCTCTGTCCAAATCCCAGCTCCAGGTCGCGGTTTCCAGGCTGTTCTCCTGTGTCGTCGGCGCGGCGGTTAGGTTAGACACTCTCAACATTCACCCTGTCGCATTCATTGTGTGCGGCGCTAACCGGCCTTACTCGCGCGGTGACCAGGTAACGTGACTGCTATCTGATGTGACAGACATACGTACATTCATTCATTCATTCATGCATACATACAGACAGACATCAGGGCTTCTTACCACCGAAATTAGTAGTACATAGAGACTAACCCTATATCTTCAATCTCTCTATGTGCTGCATTCACTGTTTACGTACGTTAAGGAGCTTAAATGGTTTGAAAATGACTAACACTCGTTTCTCTGTCTGTCTCTCTGTCCAAATCCCAGCTCCAGGTCGCGGTTTCCAGGCTGTTCTCCTGTGTCGTCGGCGCGGCGGTTAGGTTAGACACTCTCAACATTCACCCTGTCGCATTCATTGTGTGCGGCGCTAACCGGCCTTACTCGCGCGGTGACCAGGTAACGTGACTGCTATCTGATGTGACAGACATACGTACATTCATTCATTCATTCATGCATACATACAGACAGACATCAGGGCTTCTTACCACCGAAATTAGTAGTACATAGAGACTAACCCTATATCTTCAATCTCTCTATGTGCTGCATTCACTGTTTACGTACGTTAAGGAGCTTAAATGGTTTGAAAATGACTAACACTCGTTTCTCTGTCTGTCTCTCTGTCCAAATCCCAGCTCCAGGTCGCGGTTTCCAGGCTGTTCTCCTGTGTCGTCGGCGCGGCGGTTAGGTTAGACACTCTCAACATTCACCCTGTCGCATTCATTGTGTGCGGCGCTAACCGGCCTTACTCGCGCGGTGACCAGGTAACGTGACTGCTATCTGATGTGACAGACATACGTACATTCATTCATTCATTCATGCATACATACAGACAGACATCAGGGCTTCTTACCACCGAAATTAGTAGTACATAGAGACTAACCCTATATCTTCAATCTCTCTATGTGCTGCATTCACTGTTTACGTACGTTAAGGAGCTTAAATGGTTTGAAAATGACTAACACTCGTTTCTCTGTCTGTCTCTCTGTCCAAATCCCAGCTCCAGGTCGCGGTTTCCAGGCTGTTCTCCTGTGTCGTCGGCGCGGCGGTTAGGTTAGACACTCTCAACATTCACCCTGTCGCATTCATTGTGTGCGGCGCTAACCGGCCTTACTCGCGCGGTGACCAGGTAACGTGACTGCTATCTGATGTGACAGACATACGTACATTCATTCATTCATTCATGCATACATACAGACAGACATCAGGGCTTCTTACCACCGAAATTAGTAGTACATAGAGACTAACCCTATATCTTCAATCTCTCTATGTGCTGCATTCACTGTTTACGTACGTTAAGGAGCTTAAATGGTTTGAAAATGACTAACACTCGTTTCTCTGTCTGTCTCTCTGTCCAAATCCCAGCTCCAGGTCGCGGTTTCCAGGCTGTTCTCCTGTGTCGTCGGCGCGGCGGTTAGGTTAGACACTCTCAACATTCACCCTGTCGCATTCATTGTGTGCGGCGCTAACCGGCCTTACTCGCGCGGTGACCAGGTAACGTGACTGCTATCTGATGTGACAGACATACGTACATTCATTCATTCATTCATGCATACATACAGACAGACATCAGGGCTTCTTACCACCGAAATTAGTAGTACATAGAGACTAACCCTATATCTTCAATCTCTCTATGTGCTGCATTCACTGTTTACGTACGTTAAGGAGCTTAAATGGTTTGAAAATGACTAACACTCGTTTCTCTGTCTGTCTCTCTGTCCAAATCCCAGCTCCAGGTCGCGGTTTCCAGGCTGTTCTCCTGTGTCGTCGGCGCGGCGGTTAGGTTAGACACTCTCAACATTCACCCTGTCGCATTCATTGTGTGCGGCGCTAACCGGCCTTACTCGCGCGGTGACCAGGTAACGTGACTGCTATCTGATGTGACAGACATACGTACATTCATTCATTCATTCATGCATACATACAGACAGACATCAGGGCTTCTTACCACCGAAATTAGTAGTACATAGAGACTAACCCTATATCTTCAATCTCTCTATGTGCTGCATTCACTGTTTACGTACGTTAAGGAGCTTAAATGGTTTGAAAATGACTAACACTCGTTTCTCTGTCTGTCTCTCTGTCCAAATCCCAGCTCCAGGTCGCGGTTTCCAGGCTGTTCTCCTGTGTCGTCGGCGCGGCGGTTAGGTTAGACACTCTCAACATTCACCCTGTCGCATTCATTGTGTGCGGCGCTAACCGGCCTTACTCGCGCGGTGACCAGGTAACGTGACTGCTATCTGATGTGACAGACATACGTACATTCATTCATTCATTCATGCATACATACAGACAGACATCAGGGCTTCTTACCACCGAAATTAGTAGTACATAGAGACTAACCCTATATCTTCAATCTCTCTATGTGCTGCATTCACTGTTTACGTACGTTAAGGAGCTTAAATGGTTTGAAAATGACTAACACTCGTTTCTCTGTCTGTCTCTCTGTCCAAATCCCAGCTCCAGGTCGCGGTTTCCAGGCTGTTCTCCTGTGTCGTCGGCGCGGCGGTTAGGTTAGACACTCTCAACATTCACCCTGTCGCATTCATTGTGTGCGGCGCTAACCGGCCTTACTCGCGCGGTGACCAGGTAACGTGACTGCTATCTGATGTGACAGACATACGTACATTCATTCATTCATTCATGCATACATACAGACAGACATCAGGGCTTCTTACCACCGAAATTAGTAGTACATAGAGACTAACCCTATATCTTCAATCTCTCTATGTGCTGCATTCACTGTTTACGTACGTTAAGGAGCTTAAATGGTTTGAAAATGACTAACACTCGTTTCTCTGTCTGTCTCTCTGTCCAAATCCCAGCTCCAGGTCGCGGTTTCCAGGCTGTTCTCCTGTGTCGTCGGCGCGGCGGTTAGGTTAGACACTCTCAACATTCACCCTGTCGCATTCATTGTGTGCGGCGCTAACCGGCCTTACTCGCGCGGTGACCAGGTAACGTGACTGCTATCTGATGTGACAGACATACGTACATTCATTCATTCATTCATGCATACATACAGACAGACATCAGGGCTTCTTACCACCGAAATTAGTAGTACATAGAGACTAACCCTATATCTTCAATCTCTCTATGTGCTGCATTCACTGTTTACGTACGTTAAGGAGCTTAAATGGTTTGAAAATGACTAACACTCGTTTCTCTGTCTGTCTCTCTGTCCAAATCCCAGCTCCAGGTCGCGGTTTCCAGGCTGTTCTCCTGTGTCGTCGGCGCGGCGGTTAGGTTAGACACTCTCAACATTCACCCTGTCGCATTCATTGTGTGCGGCGCTAACCGGCCTTACTCGCGCGGTGACCAGGTAACGTGACTGCTATCTGATGTGACAGACATACGTACATTCATTCATTCATTCATGCATACATACAGACAGACATCAGGGCTTCTTACCACCGAAATTAGTAGTACATAGAGACTAACCCTATATCTTCAATCTCTCTATGTGCTGCATTCACTGTTTACGTACGTTAAGGAGCTTAAATGGTTTGAAAATGACTAACACTCGTTTCTCTGTCTGTCTCTCTGTCCAAATCCCAGCTCCAGGTCGCGGTTTCCAGGCTGTTCTCCTGTGTCGTCGGCGCGGCGGTTAGGTTAGACACTCTCAACATTCACCCTGTCGCATTCATTGTGTGCGGCGCTAACCGGCCTTACTCGCGCGGTGACCAGGTAACGTGACTGCTATCTGATGTGACAGACATACGTACATTCATTCATTCATTCATTCATGCATACATACAGACAGACATCAGGGCTTCTTACCACCGAAATTAGTAGTACATAGAGACTAACCCTATATCTTCAATCTCTCTATGTGCTGCATTCACTGTTTACGTACGTTAAGGAGCTTAAATGGTTTGAAAATGACTAACACTCGTTTCTCTGTCTGTCTCTCTGTCCAAATCCCAGCTCCAGGTCGCGGTTTCCAGGCTGTTCTCCTGTGTCGTCGGCGCGGCGGTTAGGTTAGACACTCTCAACATTCACCCTGTCGCATTCATTGTGTGCGGCGCTAACCGGCCTTACTCGCGCGGTGACCAGGTAACGTGACTGCTATCTGATGTGACAGACATACGTACATTCATTCATTCATTCATTCATGCATACATACAGACAGACATCAGGGCTTCTTACCACCGAAATTAGTAGTACATAGAGACTAACCCTATATCTTCAATCTCTCTATGTGCTGCATTCACTGTTTACGTACGTTAAGGAGCTTAAATGGTTTGAAAATGACTAACACTCGTTTCTCTGTCTGTCTCTCTGTCCAAATCCCAGCTCCAGGTCGCGGTTTCCAGGCTGTTCTCCTGTGTCGTCGGCGCGGCGGTTAGGTTAGACACTCTCAACATTCACCCTGTCGCATTCATTGTGTGCGGCGCTAACCGGCCTTACTCGCGCGGTGACCAGGTAACGTGACTGCTATCTGATGTGACAGACATACGTACATTCATTCATTCATTCATTCATGCATACATACAGACAGACATCAGGGCTTCTTACCACCGAAATTAGTAGTACATAGAGACTAACCCTATATCTTCAATCTCTCTATGTGCTGCATTCACTGTTTACGTACGTTAAGGAGCTTAAATGGTTTGAAAATGACTAACACTCGTTTCTCTGTCTGTCTCTCTGTCCAAATCCCAGCTCCAGGTCGCGGTTTCCAGGCTGTTCTCCTGTGTCGTCGGCGCGGCGGTTAGGTTAGACACTCTCAACATTCACCCTGTCGCATTCATTGTGTGCGGCGCTAACCGGCCTTACTCGCGCGGTGACCAGGTAACGTGACTGCTATCTGATGTGACAGACATACGTACATTCATTCATTCATTCATTCATGCATACATACAGACAGACATCAGGGCTTCTTACCACCGAAATTAGTAGTACATAGAGACTAACCCTATATCTTCAATCTCTCTATGTGCTGCATTCACTGTTTACGTACGTTAAGGAGCTTAAATGGTTTGAAAATGACTAACACTCGTTTCTCTGTCTGTCTCTCTGTCCAAATCCCAGCTCCAGGTCGCGGTTTCCAGGCTGTTCTCCTGTGTCGTCGGCGCGGCGGTTAGGTTAGACACTCTCAACATTCACCCTGTCGCATTCATTGTGTGCGGCGCTAACCGGCCTTACTCGCGCGGTGACCAGGTAACGTGACTGCTATCTGATGTGACAGACATACGTACATTCATTCATTCATTCATTCATGCATACATACAGACAGACATCAGGGCTTCTTACCACCGAAATTAGTAGTACATAGAGACTAACCCTATATCTTCAATCTCTCTATGTGCTGCATTCACTGTTTACGTACGTTAAGGAGCTTAAATGGTTTGAAAATGACTAACACTCGTTTCTCTGTCTGTCTCTCTGTCCAAATCCCAGCTCCAGGTCGCGGTTTCCAGGCTGTTCTCCTGTGTCGTCGGCGCGGCGGTTAGGTTAGACACTCTCAACATTCACCCTGTCGCATTCATTGTGTGCGGCGCTAACCGGCCTTACTCGCGCGGTGACCAGGTAACGTGACTGCTATCTGATGTGACAGACATACGTACATTCATTCATTCATTCATGCATACATACAGACAGACATCAGGGCTTCTTACCACCGAAATTAGTAGTACATAGAGACTAACCCTATATCTTCAATCTCTCTATGTGCTGCATTCACTGTTTACGTACGTTAAGGAGCTTAAATGGTTTGAAAATGACTAACACTCGTTTCTCTGTCTGTCTCTCTGTCCAAATCCCAGCTCCAGGTCGCGGTTTCCAGGCTGTTCTCCTGTGTCGTCGGCGCGGCGGTTAGGTTAGACACTCTCAACATTCACCCTGTCGCATTCATTGTGTGCGGCGCTAACCGGCCTTACTCGCGCGGTGACCAGGTAACGTGACTGCTATCTGATGTGACAGACATACGTACATTCATTCATTCATTCATGCATACATACAGACAGACATCAGGGCTTCTTACCACCGAAATTAGTAGTACATAGAGACTAACCCTATATCTTCAATCTCTCTATGTGCTGCATTCACTGTTTACGTACGTTAAGGAGCTTAAATGGTTTGAAAATGACTAACACTCGTTTCTCTGTCTGTCTCTCTGTCCAAATCCCAGCTCCAGGTCGCGGTTTCCAGGCTGTTCTCCTGTGTCGTCGGCGCGGCGGTTAGGTTAGACACTCTCAACATTCACCCTGTCGCATTCATTGTGTGCGGCGCTAACCGGCCTTACTCGCGCGGTGACCAGGTAACGTGACTGCTATCTGATGTGACAGACATACGTACATTCATTCATTCATTCATTCATGCATACATACAGACAGACATCAGGGCTTCTTACCACCGAAATTAGTAGTACATAGAGACTAACCCTATATCTTCAATCTCTCTATGTGCTGCATTCACTGTTTACGTACGTTAAGGAGCTTAAATGGTTTGAAAATGACTAACACTCGTTTCTCTGTCTGTCTCTCTGTCCAAATCCCAGCTCCAGGTCGCGGTTTCCAGGCTGTTCTCCTGTGTCGTCGGCGCGGCGGTTAGGTTAGACACTCTCAACATTCACCCTGTCGCATTCATTGTGTGCGGCGCTAACCGGCCTTACTCGCGCGGTGACCAGGTAACGTGACTGCTATCTGATGTGACAGACATACGTACATTCATTCATTCATTCATGCATACATACAGACAGACATCAGGGCTTCTTACCACCGAAATTAGTAGTACATAGAGACTAACCCTATATCTTCAATCTCTCTATGTGCTGCATTCACTGTTTACGTACGTTAAGGAGCTTAAATGGTTTGAAAATGACTAACACTCGTTTCTCTGTCTGTCTCTCTGTCCAAATCCCAGCTCCAGGTCGCGGTTTCCAGGCTGTTCTCCTGTGTCGTCGGCGCGGCGGTTAGGTTAGACACTCTCAACATTCACCCTGTCGCATTCATTGTGTGCGGCGCTAACCGGCCTTACTCGCGCGGTGACCAGGTAACGTGACTGCTATCTGATGTGACAGACATACGTACATTCATTCATTCATTCATTCATGCATACATACAGACAGACATCAGGGCTTCTTACCACCGAAATTAGTAGTACATAGAGACTAACCCTATATCTTCAATCTCTCTATGTGCTGCATTCACTGTTTACGTACGTTAAGGAGCTTAAATGGTTTGAAAATGACTAACACTCGTTTCTCTGTCTGTCTCTCTGTCCAAATCCCAGCTCCAGGTCGCGGTTTCCAGGCTGTTCTCCTGTGTCGTCGGCGCGGCGGTTAGGTTAGACACTCTCAACATTCACCCTGTCGCATTCATTGTGTGCGGCGCTAACCGGCCTTACTCGCGCGGTGACCAGGTAACGTGACTGCTATCTGATGTGACAGACATACGTACATTCATTCATTCATTCATGCATACATACAGACAGACATCAGGGCTTCTTACCACCGAAATTAGTAGTACATAGAGACTAACCCTATATCTTCAATCTCTCTATGTGCTGCATTCACTGTTTACGTACGTTAAGGAGCTTAAATGGTTTGAAAATGACTAACACTCGTTTCTCTGTCTGTCTCTCTGTCCAAATCCCAGCTCCAGGTCGCGGTTTCCAGGCTGTTCTCCTGTGTCGTCGGCGCGGCGGTTAGGTTAGACACTCTCAACATTCACCCTGTCGCATTCATTGTGTGCGGCGCTAACCGGCCTTACTCGCGCGGTGACCAGGTAACGTGACTGCTATCTGATGTGACAGACATACGTACATTCATTCATTCATTCATGCATACATACAGACAGACATCAGGGCTTCTTACCACCGAAATTAGTAGTACATAGAGACTAACCCTATATCTTCAATCTCTCTATGTGCTGCATTCACTGTTTACGTACGTTAAGGAGCTTAAATGGTTTGAAAATGACTAACACTCGTTTCTCTGTCTGTCTCTCTGTCCAAATCCCAGCTCCAGGTCGCGGTTTCCAGGCTGTTCTCCTGTGTCGTCGGCGCGGCGGTTAGGTTAGACACTCTCAACATTCACCCTGTCGCATTCATTGTGTGCGGCGCTAACCGGCCTTACTCGCGCGGTGACCAGGTAACGTGACTGCTATCTGATGTGACAGACATACGTACATTCATTCATTCATTCATTCATGCATACATACAGACAGACATCAGGGCTTCTTACCACCGAAATTAGTAGTACATAGAGACTAACCCTATATCTTCAATCTCTCTATGTGCTGCATTCACTGTTTACGTACGTTAAGGAGCTTAAATGGTTTGAAAATGACTAACACTCGTTTCTCTGTCTGTCTCTCTGTCCAAATCCCAGCTCCAGGTCGCGGTTTCCAGGCTGTTCTCCTGTGTCGTCGGCGCGGCGGTTAGGTTAGACACTCTCAACATTCACCCTGTCGCATTCATTGTGTGCGGCGCTAACCGGCCTTACTCGCGCGGTGACCAGGTAACGTGACTGCTATCTGATGTGACAGACATACGTACATTCATTCATTCATTCATGCATACATACAGACAGACATCAGGGCTTCTTACCACCGAAATTAGTAGTACATAGAGACTAACCCTATATCTTCAATCTCTCTATGTGCTGCATTCACTGTTTACGTACGTTAAGGAGCTTAAATGGTTTGAAAATGACTAACACTCGTTTCTCTGTCTGTCTCTCTGTCCAAATCCCAGCTCCAGGTCGCGGTTTCCAGGCTGTTCTCCTGTGTCGTCGGCGCGGCGGTTAGGTTAGACACTCTCAACATTCACCCTGTCGCATTCATTGTGTGCGGCGCTAACCGGCCTTACTCGCGCGGTGACCAGGTAACGTGACTGCTATCTGATGTGACAGACATACGTACATTCATTCATTCATTCATGCATACATACAGACAGACATCAGGGCTTCTTACCACCGAAATTAGTAGTACATAGAGACTAACCCTATATCTTCAATCTCTCTATGTGCTGCATTCACTGTTTACGTACGTTAAGGAGCTTAAATGGTTTGAAAATGACTAACACTCGTTTCTCTGTCTGTCTCTCTGTCCAAATCCCAGCTCCAGGTCGCGGTTTCCAGGCTGTTCTCCTGTGTCGTCGGCGCGGCGGTTAGGTTAGACACTCTCAACATTCACCCTGTCGCATTCATTGTGTGCGGCGCTAACCGGCCTTACTCGCGCGGTGACCAGGTAACGTGACTGCTATCTGATGTGACAGACATACGTACATTCATTCATTCATTCATTCATGCATACATACAGACAGACATCAGGGCTTCTTACCACCGAAATTAGTAGTACATAGAGACTAACCCTATATCTTCAATCTCTCTATGTGCTGCATTCACTGTTTACGTACGTTAAGGAGCTTAAATGGTTTGAAAATGACTAACACTCGTTTCTCTGTCTGTCTCTCTGTCCAAATCCCAGCTCCAGGTCGCGGTTTCCAGGCTGTTCTCCTGTGTCGTCGGCGCGGCGGTTAGGTTAGACACTCTCAACATTCACCCTGTCGCATTCATTGTGTGCGGCGCTAACCGGCCTTACTCGCGCGGTGACCAGGTAACGTGACTGCTATCTGATGTGACAGACATACGTACATTCATTCATTCATTCATTCATGCATACATACAGACAGACATCAGGGCTTCTTACCACCGAAATTAGTAGTACATAGAGACTAACCCTATATCTTCAATCTCTCTATGTGCTGCATTCACTGTTTACGTACGTTAAGGAGCTTAAATGGTTTGAAAATGACTAACACTCGTTTCTCTGTCTGTCTCTCTGTCCAAATCCCAGCTCCAGGTCGCGGTTTCCAGGCTGTTCTCCTGTGTCGTCGGCGCGGCGGTTAGGTTAGACACTCTCAACATTCACCCTGTCGCATTCATTGTGTGCGGCGCTAACCGGCCTTACTCGCGCGGTGACCAGGTAACGTGACTGCTATCTGATGTGACAGACATACGTACATTCATTCATTCATTCATTCATGCATACATACAGACAGACATCAGGGCTTCTTACCACCGAAATTAGTAGTACATAGAGACTAACCCTATATCTTCAATCTCTCTATGTGCTGCATTCACTGTTTACGTACGTTAAGGAGCTTAAATGGTTTGAAAATGACTAACACTCGTTTCTCTGTCTGTCTCTCTGTCCAAATCCCAGCTCCAGGTCGCGGTTTCCAGGCTGTTCTCCTGTGTCGTCGGCGCGGCGGTTAGGTTAGACACTCTCAACATTCACCCTGTCGCATTCATTGTGTGCGGCGCTAACCGGCCTTACTCGCGCGGTGACCAGGTAACGTGACTGCTATCTGATGTGACAGACATACGTACATTCATTCATTCATTCATTCATGCATACATACAGACAGACATCAGGGCTTCTTACCACCGAAATTAGTAGTACATAGAGACTAACCCTATATCTTCAATCTCTCTATGTGCTGCATTCACTGTTTACGTACGTTAAGGAGCTTAAATGGTTTGAAAATGACTAACACTCGTTTCTCTGTCTGTCTCTCTGTCCAAATCCCAGCTCCAGGTCGCGGTTTCCAGGCTGTTCTCCTGTGTCGTCGGCGCGGCGGTTAGGTTAGACACTCTCAACATTCACCCTGTCGCATTCATTGTGTGCGGCGCTAACCGGCCTTACTCGCGCGGTGACCAGGTAACGTGACTGCTATCTGATGTGACAGACATACGTACATTCATTCATTCATTCATTCATGCATACATACAGACAGACATCAGGGCTTCTTACCACCGAAATTAGTAGTACATAGAGACTAACCCTATATCTTCAATCTCTCTATGTGCTGCATTCACTGTTTACGTACGTTAAGGAGCTTAAATGGTTTGAAAATGACTAACACTCGTTTCTCTGTCTGTCTCTCTGTCCAAATCCCAGCTCCAGGTCGCGGTTTCCAGGCTGTTCTCCTGTGTCGTCGGCGCGGCGGTTAGGTTAGACACTCTCAACATTCACCCTGTCGCATTCATTGTGTGCGGCGCTAACCGGCCTTACTCGCGCGGTGACCAGGTAACGTGACTGCTATCTGATGTGACAGACATACGTACATTCATTCATTCATTCATTCATGCATACATACAGACAGACATCAGGGCTTCTTACCACCGAAATTAGTAGTACATAGAGACTAACCCTATATCTTCAATCTCTCTATGTGCTGCATTCACTGTTTACGTACGTTAAGGAGCTTAAATGGTTTGAAAATGACTAACACTCGTTTCTCTGTCTGTCTCTCTGTCCAAATCCCAGCTCCAGGTCGCGGTTTCCAGGCTGTTCTCCTGTGTCGTCGGCGCGGCGGTTAGGTTAGACACTCTCAACATTCACCCTGTCGCATTCATTGTGTGCGGCGCTAACCGGCCTTACTCGCGCGGTGACCAGGTAACGTGACTGCTATCTGATGTGACAGACATACGTACATTCATTCATTCATTCATTCATGCATACATACAGACAGACATCAGGGCTTCTTACCACCGAAATTAGTAGTACATAGAGACTAACCCTATATCTTCAATCTCTCTATGTGCTGCATTCACTGTTTACGTACGTTAAGGAGCTTAAATGGTTTGAAAATGACTAACACTCGTTTCTCTGTCTGTCTCTCTGTCCAAATCCCAGCTCCAGGTCGCGGTTTCCAGGCTGTTCTCCTGTGTCGTCGGCGCGGCGGTTAGGTTAGACACTCTCAACATTCACCCTGTCGCATTCATTGTGTGCGGCGCTAACCGGCCTTACTCGCGCGGTGACCAGGTAACGTGACTGCTATCTGATGTGACAGACATACGTACATTCATTCATTCATTCATTCATGCATACATACAGACAGACATCAGGGCTTCTTACCACCGAAATTAGTAGTACATAGAGACTAACCCTATATCTTCAATCTCTCTATGTGCTGCATTCACTGTTTACGTACGTTAAGGAGCTTAAATGGTTTGAAAATGACTAACACTCGTTTCTCTGTCTGTCTCTCTGTCCAAATCCCAGCTCCAGGTCGCGGTTTCCAGGCTGTTCTCCTGTGTCGTCGGCGCGGCGGTTAGGTTAGACACTCTCAACATTCACCCTGTCGCATTCATTGTGTGCGGCGCTAACCGGCCTTACTCGCGCGGTGACCAGGTAACGTGACTGCTATCTGATGTGACAGACATACGTACATTCATTCATTCATTCATTCATGCATACATACAGACAGACATCAGGGCTTCTTACCACCGAAATTAGTAGTACATAGAGACTAACCCTATATCTTCAATCTCTCTATGTGCTGCATTCACTGTTTACGTACGTTAAGGAGCTTAAATGGTTTGAAAATGACTAACACTCGTTTCTCTGTCTGTCTCTCTGTCCAAATCCCAGCTCCAGGTCGCGGTTTCCAGGCTGTTCTCCTGTGTCGTCGGCGCGGCGGTTAGGTTAGACACTCTCAACATTCACCCTGTCGCATTCATTGTGTGCGGCGCTAACCGGCCTTACTCGCGCGGTGACCAGGTAACGTGACTGCTATCTGATGTGACAGACATACGTACATTCATTCATTCATTCATTCATGCATACATACAGACAGACATCAGGGCTTCTTACCACCGAAATTAGTAGTACATAGAGACTAACCCTATATCTTCAATCTCTCTATGTGCTGCATTCACTGTTTACGTACGTTAAGGAGCTTAAATGGTTTGAAAATGACTAACACTCGTTTCTCTGTCTGTCTCTCTGTCCAAATCCCAGCTCCAGGTCGCGGTTTCCAGGCTGTTCTCCTGTGTCGTCGGCGCGGCGGTTAGGTTAGACACTCTCAACATTCACCCTGTCGCATTCATTGTGTGCGGCGCTAACCGGCCTTACTCGCGCGGTGACCAGGTAACGTGACTGCTATCTGATGTGACAGACATACGTACATTCATTCATTCATTCATTCATGCATACATACAGACAGACATCAGGGCTTCTTACCACCGAAATTAGTAGTACATAGAGACTAACCCTATATCTTCAATCTCTCTATGTGCTGCATTCACTGTTTACGTACGTTAAGGAGCTTAAATGGTTTGAAAATGACTAACACTCGTTTCTCTGTCTGTCTCTCTGTCCAAATCCCAGCTCCAGGTCGCGGTTTCCAGGCTGTTCTCCTGTGTCGTCGGCGCGGCGGTTAGGTTAGACACTCTCAACATTCACCCTGTCGCATTCATTGTGTGCGGCGCTAACCGGCCTTACTCGCGCGGTGACCAGGTAACGTGACTGCTATCTGATGTGACAGACATACGTACATTCATTCATTCATTCATTCATGCATACATACAGACAGACATCAGGGCTTCTTACCACCGAAATTAGTAGTACATAGAGACTAACCCTATATCTTCAATCTCTCTATGTGCTGCATTCACTGTTTACGTACGTTAAGGAGCTTAAATGGTTTGAAAATGACTAACACTCGTTTCTCTGTCTGTCTCTCTGTCCAAATCCCAGCTCCAGGTCGCGGTTTCCAGGCTGTTCTCCTGTGTCGTCGGCGCGGCGGTTAGGTTAGACACTCTCAACATTCACCCTGTCGCATTCATTGTGTGCGGCGCTAACCGGCCTTACTCGCGCGGTGACCAGGTAACGTGACTGCTATCTGATGTGACAGACATACGTACATTCATTCATTCATTCATTCATGCATACATACAGACAGACATCAGGGCTTCTTACCACCGAAATTAGTAGTACATAGAGACTAACCCTATATCTTCAATCTCTCTATGTGCTGCATTCACTGTTTACGTACGTTAAGGAGCTTAAATGGTTTGAAAATGACTAACACTCGTTTCTCTGTCTGTCTCTCTGTCCAAATCCCAGCTCCAGGTCGCGGTTTCCAGGCTGTTCTCCTGTGTCGTCGGCGCGGCGGTTAGGTTAGACACTCTCAACATTCACCCTGTCGCATTCATTGTGTGCGGCGCTAACCGGCCTTACTCGCGCGGTGACCAGGTAACGTGACTGCTATCTGATGTGACAGACATACGTACATTCATTCATTCATTCATTCATGCATACATACAGACAGACATCAGGGCTTCTTACCACCGAAATTAGTAGTACATAGAGACTAACCCTATATCTTCAATCTCTCTATGTGCTGCATTCACTGTTTACGTACGTTAAGGAGCTTAAATGGTTTGAAAATGACTAACACTCGTTTCTCTGTCTGTCTCTCTGTCCAAATCCCAGCTCCAGGTCGCGGTTTCCAGGCTGTTCTCCTGTGTCGTCGGCGCGGCGGTTAGGTTAGACACTCTCAACATTCACCCTGTCGCATTCATTGTGTGCGGCGCTAACCGGCCTTACTCGCGCGGTGACCAGGTAACGTGACTGCTATCTGATGTGACAGACATACGTACATTCATTCATTCATTCATTCATGCATACATACAGACAGACATCAGGGCTTCTTACCACCGAAATTAGTAGTACATAGAGACTAACCCTATATCTTCAATCTCTCTATGTGCTGCATTCACTGTTTACGTACGTTAAGGAGCTTAAATGGTTTGAAAATGACTAACACTCGTTTCTCTGTCTGTCTCTCTGTCCAAATCCCAGCTCCAGGTCGCGGTTTCCAGGCTGTTCTCCTGTGTCGTCGGCGCGGCGGTTAGGTTAGACACTCTCAACATTCACCCTGTCGCATTCATTGTGTGCGGCGCTAACCGGCCTTACTCGCGCGGTGACCAGGTAACGTGACTGCTATCTGATGTGACAGACATACGTACATTCATTCATTCATTCATTCATGCATACATACAGACAGACATCAGGGCTTCTTACCACCGAAATTAGTAGTACATAGAGACTAACCCTATATCTTCAATCTCTCTATGTGCTGCATTCACTGTTTACGTACGTTAAGGAGCTTAAATGGTTTGAAAATGACTAACACTCGTTTCTCTGTCTGTCTCTCTGTCCAAATCCCAGCTCCAGGTCGCGGTTTCCAGGCTGTTCTCCTGTGTCGTCGGCGCGGCGGTTAGGTTAGACACTCTCAACATTCACCCTGTCGCATTCATTGTGTGCGGCGCTAACCGGCCTTACTCGCGCGGTGACCAGGTAACGTGACTGCTATCTGATGTGACAGACATACGTACATTCATTCATTCATTCATTCATGCATACATACAGACAGACATCAGGGCTCTTACCACCGAAATTAGTAGTACATAGAGACTAACCCTATATCTTCAATCTCTCTATGTGCTGCATTCACTGTTTACGTACGTTAAGGAGCTTAAATGGTTTGAAAATGACTAACACTCGTTTCTCTGTCTGTCTCTCTGTCCAAATCCCAGCTCCAGGTCGCGGTTTCCAGGCTGTTCTCCTGTGTCGTCGGCGCGGCGGTTAGGTTAGACACTCTCAACATTCACCCTGTCGCATTCATTGTGTGCGGCGCTAACCGGCCTTACTCGCGCGGTGACCAGGTAACGTGACTGCTATCTGATGTGACAGACATACGTACATTCATTCATTCATTCATTCATGCATACATACAGACAGACATCAGGGCTTCTTACCACCGAAATTAGTAGTACATAGAGACTAACCCTATATCTTCAATCTCTCTATGTGCTGCATTCACTGTTTACGTACGTTAAGGAGCTTAAATGGTTTGAAAATGACTAACACTCGTTTCTCTGTCTGTCTCTCTGTCCAAATCCCAGCTCCAGGTCGCGGTTTCCAGGCTGTTCTCCTGTGTCGTCGGCGCGGCGGTTAGGTTAGACACTCTCAACATTCACCCTGTCGCATTCATTGTGTGCGGCGCTAACCGGCCTTACTCGCGCGGTGACCAGGTAACGTGACTGCTATCTGATGTGACAGACATACGTACATTCATTCATTCATTCATTCATGCATACATACAGACAGACATCAGGGCTTCTTACCACCGAAATTAGTAGTACATAGAGACTAACCCTATATCTTCAATCTCTCTATGTGCTGCATTCACTGTTTACGTACGTTAAGGAGCTTAAATGGTTTGAAAATGACTAACACTCGTTTCTCTGTCTGTCTCTCTGTCCAAATCCCAGCTCCAGGTCGCGGTTTCCAGGCTGTTCTCCTGTGTCGTCGGCGCGGCGTTAGGTTAGACACTCTCAACATTCACCCTGTCGCATTCATTGTGTGCGGCGCTAACCGGCCTTACTCGCGCGGTGACCAGGTAACGTGACTGCTATCTGATGTGACAGACATACGTACATTCATTCATTCATTCATTCATGCATACATACAGACAGACATCAGGGCTTCTTACCACCGAAATTAGTAGTACATAGAGACTAACCCTATATCTTCAATCTCTCTATGTGCTGCATTCACTGTTTACGTACG
>CAXIWU010000003.1:0-42720 GCA_964036295.1 Plumapathes pennacea | reverse complement strand
GCAGGACTCCATTGGGTCTGGCTTAGTTGGATCAATGTTAAGCACCAAACCATCGCCATCGTTTACGAGAACCTGGTCCACTGGAATTGGCACTGACAGGACTGGCAGTTGGTCTGCACCCAGGCAGAAGGGGGAGCTGGTGACAAAGGCCTGGTGCATATCTTCATCGACATCCGCTGTGATGAGACAAGGGGACCCTTGTGTTAGTAAGTGGAGTACATTCCTTCGATAAACCATGTGTGAACTCTTTTTTCTCAATTAATTTTTTTTACAGGGTTATCAAAATTTGGATTGGAATGACTCATTCTGTTTTCTTTTAGAATTTTTTGTATGAAAAAATGGGGTGTGTATAGGCAAGATACTGTTAACTTTTAAAATGTATTATGACCTCCCTCAGCTGAGGACAGACTGAAACCCTGCACACACCCAAGCAAGGGTTATTGATCAGACTCTGTAATGCACAACAGATCAACAGACAATCCAGTTGCATAAATATCTATACACCATTCTTTCAAAGACCCCCTCCCCTAGGAATTCACGTTTCCAGGGTATTCATTTTACCAATCCCCCTCCCCCCATCCTCTGGAAAATTTTAAACTTTGTTGACCTCTCACCCTTGGAAATTTCAGCTACCAGACTGACCCCCAACCCCTTAAAAATTTCTTATCCCTCCGCAGTGGGTATATGTAATTTCTGGCACACCCTAATTTGTCAGAGAACAACTTCCTTAATTGGAAGACCATATGATATGGCTTGCCTTTCCTGCTTGTACAAAGAGGCGAGCTGAAGATTCTTTTCTTTAAGGTTCACAATGAGGAATGAAAAGACCACAAGTACCAACCTGTCTGGCAAATAATGTCTGGGATGAGTTGTATCGCGCTTCGAACTTCTCCACTGCATAGGTGTTTTATCGGTTCATTGACATGCTGAAGTATCGGGAACGAAGACACTGCGCGGTAAACGAACATTGCCTCTTGGAGTGAGCTGGCAGAGCATCCAATCTCCACGGTGTCGGCCAATATTGTGAGAAGGCTGTTACCTCTTGGACGACCCCGGGCTGGTACCTCTGCTTCAGGAATGGCCATCGCTCCGATTTTATTGCTGGTGATGCTGAGTAGCTGGCCAATCTGCTGCTGTTGTTGTACTGCAAGCCGATGGCGTTGTTGAAGGGCCAAGTTCAACTTCGTCAGGACCTAAACAGGAATTTGGAAGAATCTTTGTGACAGTTGACCAATATCTTTGTCCTTCAGTTTCTCACCAGAAATATATCACACAGAAAGGAGAACTTGGTTTTTGATAACTTGCTCAGATGAGAGTTGACAGAAATATAAATTCTCGCTACACTGCTCTGGGAGAATCTGCATTATGAGTTTGTGTGTGAAAGGGTTAAAGCAAGTATGGTCTGGCGTACATGTCTATATGTTGTTACATTTCATGGCTGCCAGTGTTAGGCTCTGGAATGTTGCATTTATTTTTTATTTTCAGTAGGGTTCAACAAGAGATAAATGTACATACTGCATTAGTTGCAATGGCTGGGACTTCCTGGTGAATGTTTCGTGCCACGTCAGCAAGTTGTTCAGCGTCATCTGCAAAAAAAGGTATAACACTAGAAGGAAAATATGAAGAGTTAAAGTCACAGTTTGTAAGATAGGTTAAATAGGTATGAGCTTTGTCTAACGGGTTTAACGATTCCTTTAGAAGGTTTTCTAGGTAATGTAGACTCCTGTTGTGGGCGAAGTCTGCACCAACATCTCGTGGTATCCATGGAGCTGGAACTTGGACCTTTTGAAAATACAATAAAGTGACACTGTTATTAAGTTGAATGAATGAATGAGAGACTGATGAATCACATTCAGGAACTTATAATATTAAAGTATTTCATGTTGACAATCTGCTTGGTTCTTGTTGGTTTAAACTGATCCTGCCAAACTGCAAATATCATATGCAGTTTTTTTTAAAGTCTTTCTGTTTTAAAGGTTATAATTGGGGACAAATCATTTTTTTGTACTAGAGGCATGTTAAATGGTCACTATTTTAACCAACTTGTAATGGCATCTCAAAGGAATTGTGTGCTCGATACCCAGACTTTTCTGTGTACTCCAGTTGGTTAAATACTGGAGGAGATTAATTAACAATCTGTGACATAATTGAGTGTGCAATAGATCTGACTTTTTAACATTTGCCATTCTGTTTGTTTGCCAAAACATTCTGAAACTTGGTAGTGTTACTAACAAGGATGTGTCCTTTCTTGTGACTGGATTCATTTTTTAATTCAATTAATTTTGCACACTCGGTCCCAGTCCCTCTTCCATTTCTAAAGTGGTTGATAGCGACAGAGCTGACAAACGCACTGTGCATGCGCAGCCGCACAGGCAAGCTTTTTCCTGCAGAAACTGGCACAGGTGTACGCTCCACTGAATCCCTTTGTATTTTTCAATTGTGTGGCGAAACACAGCTTCCGGCAGGGTTTTTAAAAAAAGTTAAGACGCAGAAGCAATTTTTATACGTCGATCGTAAAAATACACCCTTTCGGGCGGAGCCTCCCCATATAGCCGATCATAGGGAGTACCCTACCCCCCCCCCCCCGGGGGGCCAGCTGCATTCCGTGAAAGTCGTAGATAGTATAAAAGGACAATATACTTAAGGTGAAAGGACCAGTCAAGCATTGCAACGAAAAGGAAAGCTCTAAGGCTAATTTAAGTTAATATATTGACCTCAGTAATCGGATTCTGAACAAGATAAACAAAGCGTACGAACTGATGACGTCACCAACGCAACGCGTTTGTCAGCTCTGTCGTTAAAAGCAGGTGTTTTACAACAAACATTTTGATATACTGCTAGTAACGAACGGGAACGCTCGAGGCTAACATAAAGCATGTCCATGTTACATGTTCTTTGAAAAAGTCCGCACTGAGTCTACGGGTTTTTGAACTGAAAATTCCGTAAATCGCACAAATTCGTAATTCCGCGAAGCGAAACTTTCATGCCACACAGTGGTGGCAAACGGTAGTGTCTCAAGTGGAATTGTCTCAAATAGTTGTTCTGGCTTAGAATATTTTTGAAATATACGATACCTGGCGTTCGTCGCGGATTCTTAGCTTCTTTGCCACCCTGCGTGTTCGTCGAGCGACTTTTCGCTTGCGACTCTCAGAAGTGACCTCTCGTTGCTCTTCTTCGCGTTGCTCTTCGTCTTCTCCTTCTTCTTCGTCAATTTCTTCCTCTTCCTCTTCCTCTTCGTCTGCTGGTGGTGGTGGTGGTGGTGGTGGTAATTGCACTTGTTCCCGCACTGGCCGGGAGTTGACAGCAGACGAGGAACCTGCAGCTGTAAATGTTAGTATTTCATCTAATTTACTTCTAAAATAATCAAAGCTGGTCCGACTTTCGACATTTGGGACAATAAAACGTTGTAAGGCTTCCGAACGGCGAACAAGCTCTTCGAGCATATGCTTAGGAACATATATTATCTCCGCCATTGTGACCTTTAATCCGGGTCAGCAGTTCAGCGGGTCAGCAGTTATTAGACCGGAAGTGAAAAGCAAGAACAAAGATGGCCGGTTTTGCAAGGTCATACAGAACGCAGAATCATATATGTGTAATGTTCGTCCTCTTTTGGTTTAAGTACCCCTCCTTTAAAGCAGAAAAGCCCAACTCTTACTGCTTCTGCGAGAACAAGCTTTCACGTTTGTTATATAAAGAGACGGGTCGACGTATTTCGGTTCCGTGTTCACGTGACCTAAAGTTGCGGAATATTTTAAGAAGTCCAACTTTAGAATTTCTTGCATCTCTTTACATACGTACATACACTTTATTTAAACGCGGATTTTCAGTGTAGCTGAAAAAAGGCTAATATCTTCTGCACTGTTGAAGATGTAATTTTTACGTTAAAGAATTCATAAACACTATCAATGATATTAATCAACTTTATTAGTGTCAATGACTCTGCATGTAATCAGAAACAGCAATAATGAAACCGCGATTGTTTTCTACGAAAAAGGTTGCCCGTGTGAATAAGAAAGCGACGCTCCAACTTCACGTTGTCCCAATCAATGTCTACTGAAACCGATTATGGAAAGAAATACGACTTTATCAAACTCCAAGAGGTGACTTTCCACATAATCGGCCAGCTCTTCTAAAAGGTCCGCCAACTGTCCGTCGTGAATATCGAGCTAAAAGTGAAGATTTTATGTTTTATTTTTGTTAGGAGGGAGGCCAAAAGGCCCCCCGGTTGAAGCCGAGCTGAGTGGCAGTCAGCCCAGCTTTTTAGACTTATTTATGGGCGTCCAGAAGATCTTTTCCCCACATCGCTTTCTCCCTTTTTAATCGCGGCATTGGCGGAGGAAGCGGATGTGGAAATTTGAATTCCCCACCCATTCTTAAAGCTCCACTGTTGTGAAACTCTGAAGTACTCTTTTTCTTCACTTTTACGTGTGGGATTGGTAGTTTTTACAGATGTCACAACTTATGTAAAGTATGCGCAGTGCACAGGGGCTTCTGTTCTCGTTAAAATGTCACATTCAGACACATTCTTCACTGTATTTGTAACCGTTTTCCTGCTCCATCCTTCAGCCAGTGTGTTCACGTGGGCTCGCTGAGCTCACTTTCCAATTTTCGCTCTTATTTGACCGCCTACGGCCACGCCACCGGCCACGCCACCGGGGATAACACTGGTTCCCGTTTGATCACCAAATAATCCCTTTGAAGCCCAATGTCCTGGTTACCACTCAGTCAAATGGGGGAGGCATTTTGGACTCCCTTCTAAACAAACAGTGGGAGTGCGTATCATATCATGTGATAGAGTTTGGGCTCGTGCATTTGTTTTTGTCCAATCCAAGTGTTTCCCTTGTTACACAGGCACCGTAACTTTCAATGCAAATTGCGGCGGCATGCGTGCTATTGCTTGCGGAGACGGGGTTAAGACCATTGATTACACCGCGCGTAATTTAAAATGGGTCTTCCTTGGAGTTTCCAAAGCGCTAGAGTACCCACAGCAACCTGGATATATTTTATGCATTTAGGTTTTAAAAATAAAATAAAATAAAATTCTTTTAATCACTCTGATCCCACAAAAATTCGCAAGAGACGTCTTCAAACCCCACACAACCAAAGCCATATGGTAAACTGAAAATTAATCAATGCTTTCGAGAGATGTTCCCACTCAAAATGCAACAGAAGCGGTTTCCCATACAAGCTGGATGGTGAAATAATCAAAATTCAATACCATTTATAAAATAGTTGCAGGAACGGAGAAAAAGTGTGGACTGGGCAAGAGTTTGTTATTGGCCTCTCTAGTAAAAATGCCATATGGTAAAAGACTGCTGCGAATTACGGGTTGCATGTGAACGAGCAAAACGTGAAGCCACCTTGGCCGTTTTCGGCCATTTTCCTTATTGTTCAGAGCGATGTTTGCCTAATTAGGGACCTTAAGCAAAACCAGGACGGCGACGGCAACGCGAGGAACCAGGAAATATTGTCTCTATATTCCTATGTTTTTGTAACTTTGCTTATTCTCTAGGTTGCCTAATTTAGTTTTGTTTTTGCCGACGGTCCATTGCGTTCAGGCGTCTCTTACTGAGACCAACGACGGCGTAATTTCTCAAAATGTCGTCCACGTCCTGACAACAGCGTAAAAATGAAGCATTTGAAGTCGGACGCGAGAGCACGACGACCCCAAGATCATGTCAATTTCACATATTCACGTGCGCCTTTTGTCTTCTGCAATAAGTTTTATTGTTTCACCGACGTTGCCGTCGTCCCGTCCTCGTGCTTAAGGTCCCTATTAGCTTTCGCCGGCGTCCACAATAGTTCCAGGATGTGTCGTCAAATTCTTGAACAAAATCACTGCGACATTACTGAAGTGTTTCTTCTATATAAAACGTCGAACCTCGAATAGCAGACCTTCTTCCGGAAAATGCACCTGCGATATAAGAAAAATTATGCCATTTACATTAATTTGCAAAAATATATGTTTTTCAACCAGAATCAGTGGTAGTTATTTTAAAATAATTTAACCTCCTAAATGTGCGAAAGTTAGGGTGAGCTTGTGTCACTAACGCACTGAGTTAAAAAGAAATTGCCATCTGCATTAATTTAAAAAAATGTATCTGTTTTTCAACCAGAATTAGTAGTAGTCATTTTAAAATAATTTAACCTCCTTAATGTGCGAAAGTTAGGGTGAGCTTGTGTCACTAACGCACCGAGTTAAAAAGAAATTGCCATCTGCATTAATTTAAAAAAATGTATCTGTTTTTCAACCAGAATTAGTAGTAGTCATTTTAAAATAATTTAACCTCCTTAATGTGCGAAAGTTAGGGTGAGCTTGTGTCACTAACGCACCGAGTTAAAAAGAAATTGCCATCTGCATTAATTTAAAAAAATGTATCTGTTTTTCAACCAGAATTAGTAGTAGTCATTTTAAAATAATTTAACCTCCTTAATGTGCGAAAGTTAGGGTGAGCTCGTGTCACTAACGCACCGAGTTAAAAAGAAATTGCCATCTGCATTAATTTAAAAAAAAGTATCTGTTTTTCAACCAGAATTAGTGTTAGTCATTTTCAAACCATTTAAGCTCCTTAACGTACGTAAACAGTGAATGCAGCACATAGAGAGATTGAAGATATAGGGTTAGTCTCTATGTACTACTAATTTCGGTGGTAAGAAGCCCTGATGTCTGTCTGTATGTATGCATGAATGAATGAATGAATGAATGTACGTATGTCTGTCACATCAGATAGCAGTCACGTTACCTGGTCACCGCGCGAGTAAGGCCGGTTAGCGCCGCACACAATGAATGCGACAGGGTGAATGTTGAGAGTGTCTAACCTAACCGCCGCGCCGACGACACAGGAGAACAGCCTGGAAACCGCGACCTGGAGCTGGGATTTGGACAGAGAGACAGACAGAGAAACGAGTGTTAGTCATTTTCAAACCATTTAAGCTCCTTAACGTACGTAAACAGTGAATGCAGCACATAGAGAGATTGAAGATATAGGGTTAGTCTCTATGTACTACTAATTTCGGTGGTAAGAAGCCCTGATGTCTGTCTGTATGTATGCATGAATGAATGAATGAATGAATGTACGTATGTCTGTCACATCAGATAGCAGTCACGTTACCTGGTCACCGCGCGAGTAAGGCCGGTTAGCGCCGCACACAATGAATGCGACAGGGTGAATGTTGAGAGTGTCTAACCTAACCGCCGCGCCGACGACACAGGAGAACAGCCTGGAAACCGCGACCTGGAGCTGGGATTTGGACAGAGAGACAGACAGAGAAACGAGTGTTAGTCATTTTCAAACCATTTAAGCTCCTTAACGTACGTAAACAGTGAATGCAGCACATAGAGAGATTGAAGATATAGGGTTAGTCTCTATGTACTACTAATTTCGGTGGTAAGAAGCCCTGATGTCTGTCTGTATGTATGCATGAATGAATGAATGAATGAATGTACGTATGTCTGTCACATCAGATAGCAGTCACGTTACCTGGTCACCGCGCGAGTAAGGCCGGTTAGCGCCGCACACAATGAATGCGACAGGGTGAATGTTGAGAGTGTCTAACCTAACCGCCGCGCCGACGACACAGGAGAACAGCCTGGAAACCGCGACCTGGAGCTGGGATTTGGACAGAGAGACAGACAGAGAAACGAGTGTTAGTCATTTTCAAACCATTTAAGCTCCTTAACGTACGTAAACAGTGAATGCAGCACATAGAGAGATTGAAGATATAGGGTTAGTCTCTATGTACTACTAATTTCGGTGGTAAGAAGCCCTGATGTCTGTCTGTATGTATGCATGAATGAATGAATGAATGAATGTACGTATGTCTGTCACATCAGATAGCAGTCACGTTACCTGGTCACCGCGCGAGTAAGGCCGGTTAGCGCCGCACACAATGAATGCGACAGGGTGAATGTTGAGAGTGTCTAACCTAACCGCCGCGCCGACGACACAGGAGAACAGCCTGGAAACCGCGACCTGGAGCTGGGATTTGGACAGAGAGACAGACAGAGAAACGAGTGTTAGTCATTTTCAAACCATTTAAGCTCCTTAACGTACGTAAACAGTGAATGCAGCACATAGAGAGATTGAAGATATAGGGTTAGTCTCTATGTACTACTAATTTCGGTGGTAAGAAGCCCTGATGTCTGTCTGTATGTATGCATGAATGAATGAATGAATGTACGTATGTCTGTCACATCAGATAGCAGTCACGTTACCTGGTCACCGCGCGAGTAAGGCCGGTTAGCGCCGCACACAATGAATGCGACAGGGTGAATGTTGAGAGTGTCTAACCTAACCGCCGCGCCGACGACACAGGAGAACAGCCTGGAAACCGCGACCTGGAGCTGGGATTTGGACAGAGAGACAGACAGAGAAACGAGTGTTAGTCATTTTCAAACCATTTAAGCTCCTTAACGTACGTAAACAGTGAATGCAGCACATAGAGAGATTGAAGATATAGGGTTAGTCTCTATGTACTACTAATTTCGGTGGTAAGAAGCCCTGATGTCTGTCTGTATGTATGCATGAATGAATGAATGAATGTACGTATGTCTGTCACATCAGATAGCAGTCACGTTACCTGGTCACCGCGCGAGTAAGGCCGGTTAGCGCCGCACACAATGAATGCGACAGGGTGAATGTTGAGAGTGTCTAACCTAACCGCCGCGCCGACGACACAGGAGAACAGCCTGGAAACCGCGACCTGGAGCTGGGATTTGGACAGAGAGACAGACAGAGAAACGAGTGTTAGTCATTTTCAAACCATTTAAGCTCCTTAACGTACGTAAACAGTGAATGCAGCACATAGAGAGATTGAAGATATAGGGTTAGTCTCTATGTACTACTAATTTCGGTGGTAAGAAGCCCTGATGTCTGTCTGTATGTATGCATGAATGAATGAATGAATGTACGTATGTCTGTCACATCAGATAGCAGTCACGTTACCTGGTCACCGCGCGAGTAAGGCCGGTTAGCGCCGCACACAATGAATGCGACAGGGTGAATGTTGAGAGTGTCTAACCTAACCGCCGCGCCGACGACACAGGAGAACAGCCTGGAAACCGCGACCTGGAGCTGGGATTTGGACAGAGAGACAGACAGAGAAACGAGTGTTAGTCATTTTCAAACCATTTAAGCTCCTTAACGTACGTAAACAGTGAATGCAGCACATAGAGAGATTGAAGATATAGGGTTAGTCTCTATGTACTACTAATTTCGGTGGTAAGAAGCCCTGATGTCTGTCTGTATGTATGCATGAATGAATGAATGAATGAATGTACGTATGTCTGTCACATCAGATAGCAGTCACGTTACCTGGTCACCGCGCGAGTAAGGCCGGTTAGCGCCGCACACAATGAATGCGACAGGGTGAATGTTGAGAGTGTCTAACCTAACCGCCGCGCCGACGACACAGGAGAACAGCCTGGAAACCGCGACCTGGAGCTGGGATTTGGACAGAGAGACAGACAGAGAAACGAGTGTTAGTCATTTTCAAACCATTTAAGCTCCTTAACGTACGTAAACAGTGAATGCAGCACATAGAGAGATTGAAGATATAGGGTTAGTCTCTATGTACTACTAATTTCGGTGGTAAGAAGCCCTGATGTCTGTCTGTATGTATGCATGAATGAATGAATGAATGAATGTACGTATGTCTGTCACATCAGATAGCAGTCACGTTACCTGGTCACCGCGCGAGTAAGGCCGGTTAGCGCCGCACACAATGAATGCGACAGGGTGAATGTTGAGAGTGTCTAACCTAACCGCCGCGCCGACGACACAGGAGAACAGCCTGGAAACCGCGACCTGGAGCTGGGATTTGGACAGAGAGACAGACAGAGAAACGAGTGTTAGTCATTTTCAAACCATTTAAGCTCCTTAACGTACGTAAACAGTGAATGCAGCACATAGAGAGATTGAAGATATAGGGTTAGTCTCTATGTACTACTAATTTCGGTGGTAAGAAGCCCTGATGTCTGTCTGTATGTATGCATGAATGAATGAATGAATGAATGTACGTATGTCTGTCACATCAGATAGCAGTCACGTTACCTGGTCACCGCGCGAGTAAGGCCGGTTAGCGCCGCACACAATGAATGCGACAGGGTGAATGTTGAGAGTGTCTAACCTAACCGCCGCGCCGACGACACAGGAGAACAGCCTGGAAACCGCGACCTGGAGCTGGGATTTGGACAGAGAGACAGACAGAGAAACGAGTGTTAGTCATTTTCAAACCATTTAAGCTCCTTAACGTACGTAAACAGTGAATGCAGCACATAGAGAGATTGAAGATATAGGGTTAGTCTCTATGTACTACTAATTTCGGTGGTAAGAAGCCCTGATGTCTGTCTGTATGTATGCATGAATGAATGAATGAATGAATGTACGTATGTCTGTCACATCAGATAGCAGTCACGTTACCTGGTCACCGCGCGAGTAAGGCCGGTTAGCGCCGCACACAATGAATGCGACAGGGTGAATGTTGAGAGTGTCTAACCTAACCGCCGCGCCGACGACACAGGAGAACAGCCTGGAAACCGCGACCTGGAGCTGGGATTTGGACAGAGAGACAGACAGAGAAACGAGTGTTAGTCATTTTCAAACCATTTAAGCTCCTTAACGTACGTAAACAGTGAATGCAGCACATAGAGAGATTGAAGATATAGGGTTAGTCTCTATGTACTACTAATTTCGGTGGTAAGAAGCCCTGATGTCTGTCTGTATGTATGCATGAATGAATGAATGAATGAATGTACGTATGTCTGTCACATCAGATAGCAGTCACGTTACCTGGTCACCGCGCGAGTAAGGCCGGTTAGCGCCGCACACAATGAATGCGACAGGGTGAATGTTGAGAGTGTCTAACCTAACCGCCGCGCCGACGACACAGGAGAACAGCCTGGAAACCGCGACCTGGAGCTGGGATTTGGACAGAGAGACAGACAGAGAAACGAGTGTTAGTCATTTTCAAACCATTTAAGCTCCTTAACGTACGTAAACAGTGAATGCAGCACATAGAGAGATTGAAGATATAGGGTTAGTCTCTATGTACTACTAATTTCGGTGGTAAGAAGCCCTGATGTCTGTCTGTATGTATGCATGAATGAATGAATGAATGTACGTATGTCTGTCACATCAGATAGCAGTCACGTTACCTGGTCACCGCGCGAGTAAGGCCGGTTAGCGCCGCACACAATGAATGCGACAGGGTGAATGTTGAGAGTGTCTAACCTAACCGCCGCGCCGACGACACAGGAGAACAGCCTGGAAACCGCGACCTGGAGCTGGGATTTGGACAGAGAGACAGACAGAGAAACGAGTGTTAGTCATTTTCAAACCATTTAAGCTCCTTAACGTACGTAAACAGTGAATGCAGCACATAGAGAGATTGAAGATATAGGGTTAGTCTCTATGTACTACTAATTTCGGTGGTAAGAAGCCCTGATGTCTGTCTGTATGTATGCATGAATGAATGAATGAATGTACGTATGTCTGTCACATCAGATAGCAGTCACGTTACCTGGTCACCGCGCGAGTAAGGCCGGTTAGCGCCGCACACAATGAATGCGACAGGGTGAATGTTGAGAGTGTCTAACCTAACCGCCGCGCCGACGACACAGGAGAACAGCCTGGAAACCGCGACCTGGAGCTGGGATTTGGACAGAGAGACAGACAGAGAAACGAGTGTTAGTCATTTTCAAACCATTTAAGCTCCTTAACGTACGTAAACAGTGAATGCAGCACATAGAGAGATTGAAGATATAGGGTTAGTCTCTATGTACTACTAATTTCGGTGGTAAGAAGCCCTGATGTCTGTCTGTATGTATGCATGAATGAATGAATGAATGTACGTATGTCTGTCACATCAGATAGCAGTCACGTTACCTGGTCACCGCGCGAGTAAGGCCGGTTAGCGCCGCACACAATGAATGCGACAGGGTGAATGTTGAGAGTGTCTAACCTAACCGCCGCGCCGACGACACAGGAGAACAGCCTGGAAACCGCGACCTGGAGCTGGGATTTGGACAGAGAGACAGACAGAGAAACGAGTGTTAGTCATTTTCAAACCATTTAAGCTCCTTAACGTACGTAAACAGTGAATGCAGCACATAGAGAGATTGAAGATATAGGGTTAGTCTCTATGTACTACTAATTTCGGTGGTAAGAAGCCCTGATGTCTGTCTGTATGTATGCATGAATGAATGAATGAATGTACGTATGTCTGTCACATCAGATAGCAGTCACGTTACCTGGTCACCGCGCGAGTAAGGCCGGTTAGCGCCGCACACAATGAATGCGACAGGGTGAATGTTGAGAGTGTCTAACCTAACCGCCGCGCCGACGACACAGGAGAACAGCCTGGAAACCGCGACCTGGAGCTGGGATTTGGACAGAGAGACAGACAGAGAAACGAGTGTTAGTCATTTTCAAACCATTTAAGCTCCTTAACGTACGTAAACAGTGAATGCAGCACATAGAGAGATTGAAGATATAGGGTTAGTCTCTATGTACTACTAATTTCGGTGGTAAGAAGCCCTGATGTCTGTCTGTATGTATGCATGAATGAATGAATGAATGTACGTATGTCTGTCACATCAGATAGCAGTCACGTTACCTGGTCACCGCGCGAGTAAGGCCGGTTAGCGCCGCACACAATGAATGCGACAGGGTGAATGTTGAGAGTGTCTAACCTAACCGCCGCGCCGACGACACAGGAGAACAGCCTGGAAACCGCGACCTGGAGCTGGGATTTGGACAGAGAGACAGACAGAGAAACGAGTGTTAGTCATTTTCAAACCATTTAAGCTCCTTAACGTACGTAAACAGTGAATGCAGCACATAGAGAGATTGAAGATATAGGGTTAGTCTCTATGTACTACTAATTTCGGTGGTAAGAAGCCCTGATGTCTGTCTGTATGTATGCATGAATGAATGAATGAATGAATGTACGTATGTCTGTCACATCAGATAGCAGTCACGTTACCTGGTCACCGCGCGAGTAAGGCCGGTTAGCGCCGCACACAATGAATGCGACAGGGTGAATGTTGAGAGTGTCTAACCTAACCGCCGCGCCGACGACACAGGAGAACAGCCTGGAAACCGCGACCTGGAGCTGGGATTTGGACAGAGAGACAGACAGAGAAACGAGTGTTAGTCATTTTCAAACCATTTAAGCTCCTTAACGTACGTAAACAGTGAATGCAGCACATAGAGAGATTGAAGATATAGGGTTAGTCTCTATGTACTACTAATTTCGGTGGTAAGAAGCCCTGATGTCTGTCTGTATGTATGCATGAATGAATGAATGAATGAATGTACGTATGTCTGTCACATCAGATAGCAGTCACGTTACCTGGTCACCGCGCGAGTAAGGCCGGTTAGCGCCGCACACAATGAATGCGACAGGGTGAATGTTGAGAGTGTCTAACCTAACCGCCGCGCCGACGACACAGGAGAACAGCCTGGAAACCGCGACCTGGAGCTGGGATTTGGACAGAGAGACAGACAGAGAAACGAGTGTTAGTCATTTTCAAACCATTTAAGCTCCTTAACGTACGTAAACAGTGAATGCAGCACATAGAGAGATTGAAGATATAGGGTTAGTCTCTATGTACTACTAATTTCGGTGGTAAGAAGCCCTGATGTCTGTCTGTATGTATGCATGAATGAATGAATGAATGAATGTACGTATGTCTGTCACATCAGATAGCAGTCACGTTACCTGGTCACCGCGCGAGTAAGGCCGGTTAGCGCCGCACACAATGAATGCGACAGGGTGAATGTTGAGAGTGTCTAACCTAACCGCCGCGCCGACGACACAGGAGAACAGCCTGGAAACCGCGACCTGGAGCTGGGATTTGGACAGAGAGACAGACAGAGAAACGAGTGTTAGTCATTTTCAAACCATTTAAGCTCCTTAACGTACGTAAACAGTGAATGCAGCACATAGAGAGATTGAAGATATAGGGTTAGTCTCTATGTACTACTAATTTCGGTGGTAAGAAGCCCTGATGTCTGTCTGTATGTATGCATGAATGAATGAATGAATGTACGTATGTCTGTCACATCAGATAGCAGTCACGTTACCTGGTCACCGCGCGAGTAAGGCCGGTTAGCGCCGCACACAATGAATGCGACAGGGTGAATGTTGAGAGTGTCTAACCTAACCGCCGCGCCGACGACACAGGAGAACAGCCTGGAAACCGCGACCTGGAGCTGGGATTTGGACAGAGAGACAGACAGAGAAACGAGTGTTAGTCATTTTCAAACCATTTAAGCTCCTTAACGTACGTAAACAGTGAATGCAGCACATAGAGAGATTGAAGATATAGGGTTAGTCTCTATGTACTACTAATTTCGGTGGTAAGAAGCCCTGATGTCTGTCTGTATGTATGCATGAATGAATGAATGAATGTACGTATGTCTGTCACATCAGATAGCAGTCACGTTACCTGGTCACCGCGCGAGTAAGGCCGGTTAGCGCCGCACACAATGAATGCGACAGGGTGAATGTTGAGAGTGTCTAACCTAACCGCCGCGCCGACGACACAGGAGAACAGCCTGGAAACCGCGACCTGGAGCTGGGATTTGGACAGAGAGACAGACAGAGAAACGAGTGTTAGTCATTTTCAAACCATTTAAGCTCCTTAACGTACGTAAACAGTGAATGCAGCACATAGAGAGATTGAAGATATAGGGTTAGTCTCTATGTACTACTAATTTCGGTGGTAAGAAGCCCTGATGTCTGTCTGTATGTATGCATGAATGAATGAATGAATGTACGTATGTCTGTCACATCAGATAGCAGTCACGTTACCTGGTCACCGCGCGAGTAAGGCCGGTTAGCGCCGCACACAATGAATGCGACAGGGTGAATGTTGAGAGTGTCTAACCTAACCGCCGCGCCGACGACACAGGAGAACAGCCTGGAAACCGCGACCTGGAGCTGGGATTTGGACAGAGAGACAGACAGAGAAACGAGTGTTAGTCATTTTCAAACCATTTAAGCTCCTTAACGTACGTAAACAGTGAATGCAGCACATAGAGAGATTGAAGATATAGGGTTAGTCTCTATGTACTACTAATTTCGGTGGTAAGAAGCCCTGATGTCTGTCTGTATGTATGCATGAATGAATGAATGAATGTACGTATGTCTGTCACATCAGATAGCAGTCACGTTACCTGGTCACCGCGCGAGTAAGGCCGGTTAGCGCCGCACACAATGAATGCGACAGGGTGAATGTTGAGAGTGTCTAACCTAACCGCCGCGCCGACGACACAGGAGAACAGCCTGGAAACCGCGACCTGGAGCTGGGATTTGGACAGAGAGACAGACAGAGAAACGAGTGTTAGTCATTTTCAAACCATTTAAGCTCCTTAACGTACGTAAACAGTGAATGCAGCACATAGAGAGATTGAAGATATAGGGTTAGTCTCTATGTACTACTAATTTCGGTGGTAAGAAGCCCTGATGTCTGTCTGTATGTATGCATGAATGAATGAATGAATGTACGTATGTCTGTCACATCAGATAGCAGTCACGTTACCTGGTCACCGCGCGAGTAAGGCCGGTTAGCGCCGCACACAATGAATGCGACAGGGTGAATGTTGAGAGTGTCTAACCTAACCGCCGCGCCGACGACACAGGAGAACAGCCTGGAAACCGCGACCTGGAGCTGGGATTTGGACAGAGAGACAGACAGAGAAACGAGTGTTAGTCATTTTCAAACCATTTAAGCTCCTTAACGTACGTAAACAGTGAATGCAGCACATAGAGAGATTGAAGATATAGGGTTAGTCTCTATGTACTACTAATTTCGGTGGTAAGAAGCCCTGATGTCTGTCTGTATGTATGCATGAATGAATGAATGAATGAATGTACGTATGTCTGTCACATCAGATAGCAGTCACGTTACCTGGTCACCGCGCGAGTAAGGCCGGTTAGCGCCGCACACAATGAATGCGACAGGGTGAATGTTGAGAGTGTCTAACCTAACCGCCGCGCCGACGACACAGGAGAACAGCCTGGAAACCGCGACCTGGAGCTGGGATTTGGACAGAGAGACAGACAGAGAAACGAGTGTTAGTCATTTTCAAACCATTTAAGCTCCTTAACGTACGTAAACAGTGAATGCAGCACATAGAGAGATTGAAGATATAGGGTTAGTCTCTATGTACTACTAATTTCGGTGGTAAGAAGCCCTGATGTCTGTCTGTATGTATGCATGAATGAATGAATGAATGTACGTATGTCTGTCACATCAGATAGCAGTCACGTTACCTGGTCACCGCGCGAGTAAGGCCGGTTAGCGCCGCACACAATGAATGCGACAGGGTGAATGTTGAGAGTGTCTAACCTAACCGCCGCGCCGACGACACAGGAGAACAGCCTGGAAACCGCGACCTGGAGCTGGGATTTGGACAGAGAGACAGACAGAGAAACGAGTGTTAGTCATTTTCAAACCATTTAAGCTCCTTAACGTACGTAAACAGTGAATGCAGCACATAGAGAGATTGAAGATATAGGGTTAGTCTCTATGTACTACTAATTTCGGTGGTAAGAAGCCCTGATGTCTGTCTGTATGTATGCATGAATGAATGAATGAATGTACGTATGTCTGTCACATCAGATAGCAGTCACGTTACCTGGTCACCGCGCGAGTAAGGCCGGTTAGCGCCGCACACAATGAATGCGACAGGGTGAATGTTGAGAGTGTCTAACCTAACCGCCGCGCCGACGACACAGGAGAACAGCCTGGAAACCGCGACCTGGAGCTGGGATTTGGACAGAGAGACAGACAGAGAAACGAGTGTTAGTCATTTTCAAACCATTTAAGCTCCTTAACGTACGTAAACAGTGAATGCAGCACATAGAGAGATTGAAGATATAGGGTTAGTCTCTATGTACTACTAATTTCGGTGGTAAGAAGCCCTGATGTCTGTCTGTATGTATGCATGAATGAATGAATGAATGTACGTATGTCTGTCACATCAGATAGCAGTCACGTTACCTGGTCACCGCGCGAGTAAGGCCGGTTAGCGCCGCACACAATGAATGCGACAGGGTGAATGTTGAGAGTGTCTAACCTAACCGCCGCGCCGACGACACAGGAGAACAGCCTGGAAACCGCGACCTGGAGCTGGGATTTGGACAGAGAGACAGACAGAGAAACGAGTGTTAGTCATTTTCAAACCATTTAAGCTCCTTAACGTACGTAAACAGTGAATGCAGCACATAGAGAGATTGAAGATATAGGGTTAGTCTCTATGTACTACTAATTTCGGTGGTAAGAAGCCCTGATGTCTGTCTGTATGTATGCATGAATGAATGAATGAATGTACGTATGTCTGTCACATCAGATAGCAGTCACGTTACCTGGTCACCGCGCGAGTAAGGCCGGTTAGCGCCGCACACAATGAATGCGACAGGGTGAATGTTGAGAGTGTCTAACCTAACCGCCGCGCCGACGACACAGGAGAACAGCCTGGAAACCGCGACCTGGAGCTGGGATTTGGACAGAGAGACAGACAGAGAAACGAGTGTTAGTCATTTTCAAACCATTTAAGCTCCTTAACGTACGTAAACAGTGAATGCAGCACATAGAGAGATTGAAGATATAGGGTTAGTCTCTATGTACTACTAATTTCGGTGGTAAGAAGCCCTGATGTCTGTCTGTATGTATGCATGAATGAATGAATGAATGTACGTATGTCTGTCACATCAGATAGCAGTCACGTTACCTGGTCACCGCGCGAGTAAGGCCGGTTAGCGCCGCACACAATGAATGCGACAGGGTGAATGTTGAGAGTGTCTAACCTAACCGCCGCGCCGACGACACAGGAGAACAGCCTGGAAACCGCGACCTGGAGCTGGGATTTGGACAGAGAGACAGACAGAGAAACGAGTGTTAGTCATTTTCAAACCATTTAAGCTCCTTAACGTACGTAAACAGTGAATGCAGCACATAGAGAGATTGAAGATATAGGGTTAGTCTCTATGTACTACTAATTTCGGTGGTAAGAAGCCCTGATGTCTGTCTGTATGTATGCATGAATGAATGAATGAATGTACGTATGTCTGTCACATCAGATAGCAGTCACGTTACCTGGTCACCGCGCGAGTAAGGCCGGTTAGCGCCGCACACAATGAATGCGACAGGGTGAATGTTGAGAGTGTCTAACCTAACCGCCGCGCCGACGACACAGGAGAACAGCCTGGAAACCGCGACCTGGAGCTGGGATTTGGACAGAGAGACAGACAGAGAAACGAGTGTTAGTCATTTTCAAACCATTTAAGCTCCTTAACGTACGTAAACAGTGAATGCAGCACATAGAGAGATTGAAGATATAGGGTTAGTCTCTATGTACTACTAATTTCGGTGGTAAGAAGCCCTGATGTCTGTCTGTATGTATGCATGAATGAATGAATGAATGTACGTATGTCTGTCACATCAGATAGCAGTCACGTTACCTGGTCACCGCGCGAGTAAGGCCGGTTAGCGCCGCACACAATGAATGCGACAGGGTGAATGTTGAGAGTGTCTAACCTAACCGCCGCGCCGACGACACAGGAGAACAGCCTGGAAACCGCGACCTGGAGCTGGGATTTGGACAGAGAGACAGACAGAGAAACGAGTGTTAGTCATTTTCAAACCATTTAAGCTCCTTAACGTACGTAAACAGTGAATGCAGCACATAGAGAGATTGAAGATATAGGGTTAGTCTCTATGTACTACTAATTTCGGTGGTAAGAAGCCCTGATGTCTGTCTGTATGTATGCATGAATGAATGAATGAATGTACGTATGTCTGTCACATCAGATAGCAGTCACGTTACCTGGTCACCGCGCGAGTAAGGCCGGTTAGCGCCGCACACAATGAATGCGACAGGGTGAATGTTGAGAGTGTCTAACCTAACCGCCGCGCCGACGACACAGGAGAACAGCCTGGAAACCGCGACCTGGAGCTGGGATTTGGACAGAGAGACAGACAGAGAAACGAGTGTTAGTCATTTTCAAACCATTTAAGCTCCTTAACGTACGTAAACAGTGAATGCAGCACATAGAGAGATTGAAGATATAGGGTTAGTCTCTATGTACTACTAATTTCGGTGGTAAGAAGCCCTGATGTCTGTCTGTATGTATGCATGAATGAATGAATGAATGTACGTATGTCTGTCACATCAGATAGCAGTCACGTTACCTGGTCACCGCGCGAGTAAGGCCGGTTAGCGCCGCACACAATGAATGCGACAGGGTGAATGTTGAGAGTGTCTAACCTAACCGCCGCGCCGACGACACAGGAGAACAGCCTGGAAACCGCGACCTGGAGCTGGGATTTGGACAGAGAGACAGACAGAGAAACGAGTGTTAGTCATTTTCAAACCATTTAAGCTCCTTAACGTACGTAAACAGTGAATGCAGCACATAGAGAGATTGAAGATATAGGGTTAGTCTCTATGTACTACTAATTTCGGTGGTAAGAAGCCCTGATGTCTGTCTGTATGTATGCATGAATGAATGAATGAATGAATGTACGTATGTCTGTCACATCAGATAGCAGTCACGTTACCTGGTCACCGCGCGAGTAAGGCCGGTTAGCGCCGCACACAATGAATGCGACAGGGTGAATGTTGAGAGTGTCTAACCTAACCGCCGCGCCGACGACACAGGAGAACAGCCTGGAAACCGCGACCTGGAGCTGGGATTTGGACAGAGAGACAGACAGAGAAACGAGTGTTAGTCATTTTCAAACCATTTAAGCTCCTTAACGTACGTAAACAGTGAATGCAGCACATAGAGAGATTGAAGATATAGGGTTAGTCTCTATGTACTACTAATTTCGGTGGTAAGAAGCCCTGATGTCTGTCTGTATGTATGCATGAATGAATGAATGAATGAATGTACGTATGTCTGTCACATCAGATAGCAGTCACGTTACCTGGTCACCGCGCGAGTAAGGCCGGTTAGCGCCGCACACAATGAATGCGACAGGGTGAATGTTGAGAGTGTCTAACCTAACCGCCGCGCCGACGACACAGGAGAACAGCCTGGAAACCGCGACCTGGAGCTGGGATTTGGACAGAGAGACAGACAGAGAAACGAGTGTTAGTCATTTTCAAACCATTTAAGCTCCTTAACGTACGTAAACAGTGAATGCAGCACATAGAGAGATTGAAGATATAGGGTTAGTCTCTATGTACTACTAATTTCGGTGGTAAGAAGCCCTGATGTCTGTCTGTATGTATGCATGAATGAATGAATGAATGTACGTATGTCTGTCACATCAGATAGCAGTCACGTTACCTGGTCACCGCGCGAGTAAGGCCGGTTAGCGCCGCACACAATGAATGCGACAGGGTGAATGTTGAGAGTGTCTAACCTAACCGCCGCGCCGACGACACAGGAGAACAGCCTGGAAACCGCGACCTGGAGCTGGGATTTGGACAGAGAGACAGACAGAGAAACGAGTGTTAGTCATTTTCAAACCATTTAAGCTCCTTAACGTACGTAAACAGTGAATGCAGCACATAGAGAGATTGAAGATATAGGGTTAGTCTCTATGTACTACTAATTTCGGTGGTAAGAAGCCCTGATGTCTGTCTGTATGTATGCATGAATGAATGAATGAATGTACGTATGTCTGTCACATCAGATAGCAGTCACGTTACCTGGTCACCGCGCGAGTAAGGCCGGTTAGCGCCGCACACAATGAATGCGACAGGGTGAATGTTGAGAGTGTCTAACCTAACCGCCGCGCCGACGACACAGGAGAACAGCCTGGAAACCGCGACCTGGAGCTGGGATTTGGACAGAGAGACAGACAGAGAAACGAGTGTTAGTCATTTTCAAACCATTTAAGCTCCTTAACGTACGTAAACAGTGAATGCAGCACATAGAGAGATTGAAGATATAGGGTTAGTCTCTATGTACTACTAATTTCGGTGGTAAGAAGCCCTGATGTCTGTCTGTATGTATGCATGAATGAATGAATGAATGTACGTATGTCTGTCACATCAGATAGCAGTCACGTTACCTGGTCACCGCGCGAGTAAGGCCGGTTAGCGCCGCACACAATGAATGCGACAGGGTGAATGTTGAGAGTGTCTAACCTAACCGCCGCGCCGACGACACAGGAGAACAGCCTGGAAACCGCGACCTGGAGCTGGGATTTGGACAGAGAGACAGACAGAGAAACGAGTGTTAGTCATTTTCAAACCATTTAAGCTCCTTAACGTACGTAAACAGTGAATGCAGCACATAGAGAGATTGAAGATATAGGGTTAGTCTCTATGTACTACTAATTTCGGTGGTAAGAAGCCCTGATGTCTGTCTGTATGTATGCATGAATGAATGAATGAATGTACGTATGTCTGTCACATCAGATAGCAGTCACGTTACCTGGTCACCGCGCGAGTAAGGCCGGTTAGCGCCGCACACAATGAATGCGACAGGGTGAATGTTGAGAGTGTCTAACCTAACCGCCGCGCCGACGACACAGGAGAACAGCCTGGAAACCGCGACCTGGAGCTGGGATTTGGACAGAGAGACAGACAGAGAAACGAGTGTTAGTCATTTTCAAACCATTTAAGCTCCTTAACGTACGTAAACAGTGAATGCAGCACATAGAGAGATTGAAGATATAGGGTTAGTCTCTATGTACTACTAATTTCGGTGGTAAGAAGCCCTGATGTCTGTCTGTATGTATGCATGAATGAATGAATGAATGTACGTATGTCTGTCACATCAGATAGCAGTCACGTTACCTGGTCACCGCGCGAGTAAGGCCGGTTAGCGCCGCACACAATGAATGCGACAGGGTGAATGTTGAGAGTGTCTAACCTAACCGCCGCGCCGACGACACAGGAGAACAGCCTGGAAACCGCGACCTGGAGCTGGGATTTGGACAGAGAGACAGACAGAGAAACGAGTGTTAGTCATTTTCAAACCATTTAAGCTCCTTAACGTACGTAAACAGTGAATGCAGCACATAGAGAGATTGAAGATATAGGGTTAGTCTCTATGTACTACTAATTTCGGTGGTAAGAAGCCCTGATGTCTGTCTGTATGTATGCATGAATGAATGAATGAATGTACGTATGTCTGTCACATCAGATAGCAGTCACGTTACCTGGTCACCGCGCGAGTAAGGCCGGTTAGCGCCGCACACAATGAATGCGACAGGGTGAATGTTGAGAGTGTCTAACCTAACCGCCGCGCCGACGACACAGGAGAACAGCCTGGAAACCGCGACCTGGAGCTGGGATTTGGACAGAGAGACAGACAGAGAAACGAGTGTTAGTCATTTTCAAACCATTTAAGCTCCTTAACGTACGTAAACAGTGAATGCAGCACATAGAGAGATTGAAGATATAGGGTTAGTCTCTATGTACTACTAATTTCGGTGGTAAGAAGCCCTGATGTCTGTCTGTATGTATGCATGAATGAATGAATGAATGTACGTATGTCTGTCACATCAGATAGCAGTCACGTTACCTGGTCACCGCGCGAGTAAGGCCGGTTAGCGCCGCACACAATGAATGCGACAGGGTGAATGTTGAGAGTGTCTAACCTAACCGCCGCGCCGACGACACAGGAGAACAGCCTGGAAACCGCGACCTGGAGCTGGGATTTGGACAGAGAGACAGACAGAGAAACGAGTGTTAGTCATTTTCAAACCATTTAAGCTCCTTAACGTACGTAAACAGTGAATGCAGCACATAGAGAGATTGAAGATATAGGGTTAGTCTCTATGTACTACTAATTTCGGTGGTAAGAAGCCCTGATGTCTGTCTGTATGTATGCATGAATGAATGAATGAATGTACGTATGTCTGTCACATCAGATAGCAGTCACGTTACCTGGTCACCGCGCGAGTAAGGCCGGTTAGCGCCGCACACAATGAATGCGACAGGGTGAATGTTGAGAGTGTCTAACCTAACCGCCGCGCCGACGACACAGGAGAACAGCCTGGAAACCGCGACCTGGAGCTGGGATTTGGACAGAGAGACAGACAGAGAAACGAGTGTTAGTCATTTTCAAACCATTTAAGCTCCTTAACGTACGTAAACAGTGAATGCAGCACATAGAGAGATTGAAGATATAGGGTTAGTCTCTATGTACTACTAATTTCGGTGGTAAGAAGCCCTGATGTCTGTCTGTATGTATGCATGAATGAATGAATGAATGTACGTATGTCTGTCACATCAGATAGCAGTCACGTTACCTGGTCACCGCGCGAGTAAGGCCGGTTAGCGCCGCACACAATGAATGCGACAGGGTGAATGTTGAGAGTGTCTAACCTAACCGCCGCGCCGACGACACAGGAGAACAGCCTGGAAACCGCGACCTGGAGCTGGGATTTGGACAGAGAGACAGACAGAGAAACGAGTGTTAGTCATTTTCAAACCATTTAAGCTCCTTAACGTACGTAAACAGTGAATGCAGCACATAGAGAGATTGAAGATATAGGGTTAGTCTCTATGTACTACTAATTTCGGTGGTAAGAAGCCCTGATGTCTGTCTGTATGTATGCATGAATGAATGAATGAATGTACGTATGTCTGTCACATCAGATAGCAGTCACGTTACCTGGTCACCGCGCGAGTAAGGCCGGTTAGCGCCGCACACAATGAATGCGACAGGGTGAATGTTGAGAGTGTCTAACCTAACCGCCGCGCCGACGACACAGGAGAACAGCCTGGAAACCGCGACCTGGAGCTGGGATTTGGACAGAGAGACAGACAGAGAAACGAGTGTTAGTCATTTTCAAACCATTTAAGCTCCTTAACGTACGTAAACAGTGAATGCAGCACATAGAGAGATTGAAGATATAGGGTTAGTCTCTATGTACTACTAATTTCGGTGGTAAGAAGCCCTGATGTCTGTCTGTATGTATGCATGAATGAATGAATGAATGTACGTATGTCTGTCACATCAGATAGCAGTCACGTTACCTGGTCACCGCGCGAGTAAGGCCGGTTAGCGCCGCACACAATGAATGCGACAGGGTGAATGTTGAGAGTGTCTAACCTAACCGCCGCGCCGACGACACAGGAGAACAGCCTGGAAACCGCGACCTGGAGCTGGGATTTGGACAGAGAGACAGACAGAGAAACGAGTGTTAGTCATTTTCAAACCATTTAAGCTCCTTAACGTACGTAAACAGTGAATGCAGCACATAGAGAGATTGAAGATATAGGGTTAGTCTCTATGTACTACTAATTTCGGTGGTAAGAAGCCCTGATGTCTGTCTGTATGTATGCATGAATGAATGAATGAATGTACGTATGTCTGTCACATCAGATAGCAGTCACGTTACCTGGTCACCGCGCGAGTAAGGCCGGTTAGCGCCGCACACAATGAATGCGACAGGGTGAATGTTGAGAGTGTCTAACCTAACCGCCGCGCCGACGACACAGGAGAACAGCCTGGAAACCGCGACCTGGAGCTGGGATTTGGACAGAGAGACAGACAGAGAAACGAGTGTTAGTCATTTTCAAACCATTTAAGCTCCTTAACGTACGTAAACAGTGAATGCAGCACATAGAGAGATTGAAGATATAGGGTTAGTCTCTATGTACTACTAATTTCGGTGGTAAGAAGCCCTGATGTCTGTCTGTATGTATGCATGAATGAATGAATGAATGTACGTATGTCTGTCACATCAGATAGCAGTCACGTTACCTGGTCACCGCGCGAGTAAGGCCGGTTAGCGCCGCACACAATGAATGCGACAGGGTGAATGTTGAGAGTGTCTAACCTAACCGCCGCGCCGACGACACAGGAGAACAGCCTGGAAACCGCGACCTGGAGCTGGGATTTGGACAGAGAGACAGACAGAGAAACGAGTGTTAGTCATTTTCAAACCATTTAAGCTCCTTAACGTACGTAAACAGTGAATGCAGCACATAGAGAGATTGAAGATATAGGGTTAGTCTCTATGTACTACTAATTTCGGTGGTAAGAAGCCCTGATGTCTGTCTGTATGTATGCATGAATGAATGAATGAATGTACGTATGTCTGTCACATCAGATAGCAGTCACGTTACCTGGTCACCGCGCGAGTAAGGCCGGTTAGCGCCGCACACAATGCACACAATGTGGTGAATGTTGAGAGTGTCTTCCGCGCCGACGACACAGGAGAACATCCTGGAAACCGCGACCTGGAGGGATTTGGACAGAGAGACAGACAGAGAAACGAGTGGTAGTCATTTTCAAATCATTTAAGCTGCTAACCCTCTGTACGTAAAGAGTGAATGCAGCACATAGAGAGATTGAAGATATAGGGTTAGTCTCTATGCTACTAATTTCGGTAGCCCCGAGTTAGGTATGTATGTGTATGTATGTATGTATGTATGTATGTATGAATGAATGTACGTATGTCTGTCACATCAGATAGCAGTCACGTTACCTGGTCACCGCGCGAGTAAGGCCGGCCGGCCGGTTAGCGCCGCACACAATGCACACAATGTGAATGTTGAGAGTGTCTTCCGCGCCGACGACACAGGAGAACATCCTGGAAACCGCGACCTGGAGGGATTTGGACAGAGAGACAGACAGAGAAACGAGTGGTAGTCATTTTCAAATCATTTAAGCTAACCCTCTGTACGTAAAGAGTGAATGCAGCACATAGAGAGATTGAAGATATAGGGTTAGTCTCTATGCTACTAATTTCGGTAGCCCCGAGTTAGGTATGTATGTGTATGTATGTATGTATGAATGAATGTACGTATGTCTGTCACATCAGATAGCAGTCACGTTACCTGGTCACCGCGCGAGTAAGGCCGGCCGGCCGGTTAGCGCCGCACACAATGCGACAGGCAGGAGTCAGTGCTGCCGGTGAATGTTGAGAGTCTTCCGCGCCGATGACATAAGGAGAACAGCCTGGAGCGAGTTTGACAGACAGAAAAACGAGTGAAGTCAAATCATTTAACCTCCTTAAGGAGGGACAGGGACTTCTTACAGACAAACGCTCACCATTTTCTAATATTCCTGCAAGAAGGACTCCAGCATCAGTGTTCATTAAGGCAGAGTCATTATTCCTGATGTGCTTTAAATAAACAAAGAAGAGAAATGACTGTAAATCCTGAACTTTGTTCTGAGTACATAGGAGTTTGCGCCGAGTTAGCCTGTACAGGTCTAACAAGTTAGGGTTATTATAGGGTGCCTGGCGAAGCCGGCTAAGGGGTTCTAAGAGAGAAGCGTTCTAAGGGTTCTGAGCAGATGCATGGTTAGGTGCATGCTGCTCAGGCCGGCCGATCGCTTTCGTACGTACGTACCTACTCAGGTCACATCAGAGACAGCAACTCCTTCGAAAGAATGACTATTGCATTGTTCCAAATCATGGAACCATTTTCAATCAGCATTGGGTAGTTCTGCAAGCGACATAGCAGGGATTTGGTAAGTACTGACCACTAAGCTACACTGTGGCAGAAACAAGCCCTGATGTCTGTCACATGAGATAGCAATCACCTTACCTGGGCTTATTAGGGCATTAGCGCACACCATGGGAGAGGCAGTCCTGGTCAATGTCTCAAGTCTTCTGCGCCGACGACATAAGGAGAACAGCCTGGAGCGAGTTTGACAGACAGAGAAACGAGTGAAGTCAAATCATTTAACCTCCCTAACGAGGGACAGGGACTTCTTACAGACAAACGCTCACCATTTTCTAATATTCCTGCAAGAAGGACTCCAGCATCAGTGTTCATTAAGGCAGGGTCATTATTCCTGATGTGCTTTAAATAAACAAAGAAGAGAAATGACTGTAAATCCTGAACTGTGTTCTTTGGCATTCAGCTTTGTGGTGAAAGGAACCCTGTCACCAAAAACAGCTGAAATTGATCATGTAACAGCTGTATTCAAAATTCGATTTTGAAACGACTCATCATCATCATATTCTTTATTTCATCACAGTGTCTCATCATCATATGTAATTAAGAAACTTACAGATGCTCTTCTGGAGAGCCGTGAATATGATAATATAACAATATAAAATATATTACAAAATACTTAAAATCTATATAATTAACTTAGTAATTGCCTAATTATTTAAAATCTATGGCTAGTATGCTAAAAATACCTATAATATTTACAGCCTACAAATAAAAGTTTATTAATCTATAACGTATACCTGGTTAATAAACTGTGCAATACCAGAAGTATTGCATTGGTCTTTAGATAGACTGTTCCATAGTATAGCCCCTCTGTATGAAAAGCATTTTTTAAGGCTTCAGTATTAGGTCTTGGTATAAAAAGACTATCACCAGATCGGCGCAGGCCATATGCATGTATATCACTAGTTTTAGTAAATAGTTGAGAAATATATTGTGGAACCTGGTTATTCATGGTTTTAAACATAATGGTAGCTAGTTGCTGGCGGCGTCTTTCTGCCAGGTCTTTCCAGCCTAGGTTGTTGAAAATATCTTTCGATCTGGTGTCATAAATTGAGTGAGTAATGATTCTGGCTGCCCTATTTTGGAGTTTCTGGGCCTTTTGGGATAAACATTTGCCCATTGAGCCCCATACAGAACTACAATAGTCTAGGTAGGGAGCAATTAAAGAATTGTAAATAGTGATTAGTGTATTTCTCGGTACAAATAGCCGGAGTCTTCTCAAAACACCTAAACCTTTTGCAACTTTTTTAGAGATAATATTGATGTGAGATTCCCATGTGATTAACCCATCAATATATACGCCTAGACATTTGTAGGTTTTGACCCTTTCTATTTGGCAACCATTTATGCTGATATCCGGATTTTCTGGGATCAGACCAAGCCTCTGGCGTGTACCCAAAAACATACACTTAGTTTTCGTGATATTCAGACTAAGTCTATTCGCACTGAGCCAAGCATGTACATTTTTAAGGTCGTTATTGATAGTGTGGGATAACTCATCCAGGCTGTTAGAGGCATATGTGAGACTTGTGTCATCCGTGTACATACGAACATTTGATTCTAGATTAGAGTTTGGTAAGTCATTGATGTACAGGAGGAAAGGCAAGGGGCCCAGTATGGACCCCTGTGGGATGCCACATGTGACTACATTAGAATCAGAAAGAACGCCATTTACCATGGTTCTTTGTGATCGCTGCGACAGTTATCCTGAGAACCATGATAGAGTTTTGGGCTGCACGCCATAAAGCTTCATTTTTGAACAACAAAAGTTGATTAAACACGTAGAAAGCATTTTAAAATATCGTACCTTTAAGCTTCGAATAGTTCTTTAGCCTCCAGTAAATAGCGACACTGTGAGAACGTATGATAAGCTGACAATAACATTGCGACCATCTCTTTTTTAGCTTAGTAACCGGGCCCGTTTTGAACAACGATCTGTCCCCGTGGGGGTGGGGGATTAAACCAATTTCGCTCCCTGTTCCAGTCCCCACCTCGGGACACAAGGGGGACTGGAAACAAGTGTCGGAAAAAAATGGCGACTGGAAAAGGTACAAATCCACTGAATGACATTTGGACCTCATTTGCAGCGTATCTTCCAGACATATTGAGGTACGTGGGCCAAGTAGACTCAATGTTATAGTGGAGGAAATTTGTGACAAGGATAAAATATTGGTGAGTTGTTCCTACATGGGTTTTCGCCAAACACGTGGATAATAGAATAACTTACTAGAAATACGATATTCGCAGAAGCCCCACGCCCTAATCGATTACATATGACACTGCTGGGTAGAGCTCTCATGTATGGAATACATAGGAATACATGGGAATACACGGGAATACATAGGAATACATATACTAGAAATACGATATTCGCAGAGGTCCCACGCCCAAGTAATCGATTATGTATGACACTGCTTAGAGCTCTCATGTACTGTATGCTTTCACTACACATCTCAATATTATATAATGTAATTAAAGGCGGATGACACTATATTAGCATTTACATGATACTGGCATGTGTCCCATTCCGGAGAGTACTCATCATAATTTTGGGTGGTGGTGTGCCGCCTGGACCTGAAAACCCCTTACCCTATTTCAGACCAAAATATCTGACTTACTATACCCATTTTAGACCTGACTCCATAAATATATACCCTATTTCATTGGTTCTCATCATGATAATATTCTCTTTCACACAAAATTATGCCATGTCCATTTCACAGTAATTTATTTTGTCCCGTAATTATACAAGTCAAGTCAGTTTTTGCACTACATTCATAGGTAAAATGTATACATACTTCTCAAGTGGGTTACATAATATACTGTACTTCTCAGAAGTTCTCAATTGTTGCATGTGTTGCCTGGTACATGTACAAAAGCACAAAATCCCATGCCAGGAAAATATAACCCTATACTCCCCAACATATTGAAAAAATAAGAAGTTCTGTAAGTGAAAATGGAAAAATGCATTATAAAATATACAATAATTCTACAGAATATTAGACAAAAGAGAGTCAGATAAGCACATTCTCTATCAATGTAAGATGCTGTGAGATACAAGATGAGCATGATCAGAGTATTACCATATTGACATTCTTCTCTTAAAATGTCTCATTTCTTATGTCATATGGGTAAACTAACTCTTCTTATCACAGAAAGGTACTTTTTCCAATTGGGCTCAGTGAACTTCATGTTTCTCCCATTGATATTTTTGGACCTGTGGAAAATAAAACAAAGCACTGAAGTCTATAATATTAAGAATGTTATCAAGTGTGTTCTGTGGTTGGCAATGGGGGGGGGGGGGGTTGGTGTTGGTGGTAATAACAGCTGGAATAGTATCTCACTAGCAATATTATTGTGGAACTGTATAGGATTTGCTTGCTCAAATATAAACTTATTAAACTTTCAATTCTCGTAACACCACTCAAACACTTTTCTAACTGTCAGTGGTAAATACAAATTGATTCTTTTCACTTAATGATGTACAGTTAGTATACTGGCTTGCAAATTGATTATTGACCTTGAGTCTATGAAGGCATCCAGGACTCAATTTCTACATACTGTATTTAACAGTCTCTGTCAGTGCTATCTATTAATTCCAACTTGTTTAGAGGGCAATTTTTTCTGCTCACACCAGCTGCTAGTGCAGTAAATCTTTCCTGAACATTATGTATACCAGCTAAACAACTAATTCAAAACAGCAAAACTGCAGCAATAAATTACATTATTTTCCTAATGCCAATTTAGTGAGGCTAATCTTGCACTCTGAAAATAAATGACTATGAAATAATACATACATGTACTAGTATCAATAAATACTTAAAATAATTTATTACACGACTTCACATTTTTGAGTGCAAATACTGGCCAAAACGAGTGCAAAGATGGGAGTGTATTGCACTCGTCAGGAACCAGATCAACTGGTTTATTATTGTTATGAACTTAAATTAATAATATTTGTGAATCACTCTTCTTCAGCACATGTTCACATACAAATCTGTCCATTTTTTGTACCATAAATTGAACCAAAGAGCACTAAATATCTGGTGTTTGCCATTTCCTAACAAACCCTCAATCTTTCCTCATCACCATTGCACTTTAACAGCAGTACAAAAAATGATTGTGAATGAAATCTATCCACTTTGCAAGCTGTTGGCAACCTTTAGTCTTTGATGCCTGTGTAGAAAAAGGGAATTTGGTCACTGTTTACAGCTGTTCATAACTCACAACAAGACAAATTGTATGGTATATTCTATATCATTCCATTTCAGTGAATACATTATGGACACTGGCAAAAGTCTAAATTCTGTAACATGTACATAAAAGCATGGTTCAAACTGACGGTTGCTCTGGACAATCTATGGCTTTAAGGAAACATTGAAAATTGCATGGGACAACCAAGGTCAACCAAACACAAAAGTTTTTTCCAAACTCTGAAAAATATGATGTATCTCTGTCAATGAGGCAGTCAATTTACAGGCCGTGTACTAGATGTCCTATGAATGGAACAATTCTGGCAGCTTTTCGCTGTATTTTTCTGTTGAACAGAAATACAAACTACAAGGTCACATACCCAGTACATGTACAATATAAAGTTCAAAATAAACTATCATTATCATTATTTAGCATTCTACTCATGCTGAATAAACAAGTACATAATATTTCTTGGGGTTGAGAGACTTGCTGAACCTTATTCAACCCAGCAGTACTATCATAAATTACATTGAATACTACACTGTACAATCGTGTACCTTTGATGTCATGGATTTAGTTTGATGATCACTCCTGATGCATCAGTGACTACCTCTCCTAAGTTGTAGGATTCCACTATCCTTTCAAGTAACCTCTTTAAAACTAGCCTCTGAACTGAACCTCCAACCTCTCGTTTTAAACTACCTCGATATCGATTATCACATCCGTGTCATGATTCATCAAGAATAAACACAGTATTTGGTACTATGTCCTTGAGAGTCCATCCTTCCATCTCCACTTAGAACCAAGGTTTCTTTCTTATAGACCTTCCTGACTGCCTCTTTCATGTCACCCCACAGAATTTGGATGTGCTGCATATTAAATCATCAATTAATGTGACTTCAGAAATCTTGAAGGCAAAGAGGTCCAACAGTTCAATAAAATACGCAGCAGAGGAAAAGGAGCAAAATGCAGGCATTATTATAAATATATTGAAATAATAATTTTAACCTTACGTACTCGATCATATCTGTTCATGGTTTCCAACGCCATTCTTGTGTCTGCCGGAGTGGATTGGCAAATGGGCTGTGGTAACGTCTACCTGTGACAAAAATAGAGAACACGTATAAAAAAAAACTCTCAATACAATTATTCAGAGAATGGAAAAAATATCTAAAACCTACACGCCATTATCTAATATCCCTGCAAGAAGGACTCCGCCATCAGAATTCAGGAAGGCAGAGTCATCATTCTTGATGTGCTGCAAATAAACAAATAAACCACTCGGCCACACTGCCTTCCCCCACCTTTTTTTCATCTTGTGTTGAAAACAGGCTTTTTCCGGGAAACCTTCCTCGCCGGAAATGATCGCGTTTCACTTTAGCCATTCCGTACGTCAAACTTATTGTAATTGGTTTAGAGTTTTGTAAATAAATGATCTGACGAAGACCATCTGTTCTAAAATTCTAAAATACCTGCAGAAATTTAAAATTCGGCACCAGTCCGCCGCGAATTTTGCCGACGGCTGGCACATGCAAATGACATCAAATGTCATCAGATCAGTACCCAAGCTCTATTTACCAGTCCTCGGGGGACATCCACGATTTTGCCAAAAATCGCAAGGCTCAGCGTTGATCGCGGGATTGTGAAGAAGAAAGTGGTCCCAACTCATCCATATCCAGCTACGATAGTGGCATCACTCAGTTTCGATTGCAATTCGACATCCTCCACTGGAACGTAAAGCCTCCAGATTTTTTGCCTGAAGTCGACAAATCCATCTTGAATATTAGTTAAATATAGAATATTAGTTAAACACTGACAGTGTAGCCTGTTGTTTTTTATCTTCATATATATCACCATGACTTCCTGGCTGGACCGCCGGTCCCTGAGGAAGTGCTCCAATTTAAGCCTCGCTCAATGCGCCACTCGTACAAACGTCACCTTGTATAGGTTTCTCACACTACATCGGAAATACTTCAAAGTTGTTTAACAAACTTCTAATGTATGCATGTTAAATATCTTATGCCTATTTACATCAATGGGTGTTATTCACGGTGCTCCTTGTATTTAAAGATACACAGGATAACTTTCGTTTAAACAAGCTTTCCCTTTCTGTGGTTGATCGCCTTTTCGCGGCTTTGGTGGATGTTTACGAGGAAGCATTCTTAATGAGCCTAAAATCTTTTTGGCTTTGCTGCAGATGGAAGTAATATGGTAGTCCCAAGACAGGGTGTTTTATAGCCAAACCCCTAAATGTTTATGTTGAATAATCGCTGGCAGCCTTGCACCATCGAGGGAATACACGTGGGAGGCAGACTGGTCTCTTTTTCTAGAAATGTGAAGCACTTTACGTTTCTCGGTCTTCAAGGTTACTGACCAGCTCTTGCATCAGTCTGAAGCATGTAGCAAGTCCTCCTGTAGCTGTTCACAGCTAGAAGGAGAAGTAATTTGTGGAATTAATAATAATAATAATAACAATAGTAATACCTGAAGCATCTTAAGACAGCAAATCGTTGTCTCTTGTCAATGCAGAACGTTAAGGGTTACTAGATATGTGGTCTTCTTGATGGTTGCGGAGCTGGCCCTTACACACTTCATTCTTATCTTTTGTACACCTGGAGGAGACATACCATCATTTTTGTCTCCCAGAGACCATTTAGAAAATTATGTTTTTGTTGCATTTACAAATTAAAAAATAAATATTAAAATGTATATTTAATAGTTACATTTTAGGAAAGGGACAGGAAGTCGCTTCTTTGGTATATATTTTTTTGTTTCATTTAAAAATTCAAAACTTGACATTAAAAATTAGATATTAGACATTATCCTCGAGCGAAGCGAGGATAATAATCACGACGGACTTCTCACAGGTAAACACTCGCCATTATCTAACCACGAACTCGCAGAATTTCCCAACCGAACTTAAACCTGCCCTGATGGTTCCAGGCCGACTCATTTTAGAATCCACCATCGGTGCCAGATCCTCAGGCCTCCGGCACCATTCTTGTGTCTGCCGGAATGGATTGGCAGATGGGCTGTGGTAACGTCTGCCTGTGACAAAAATAGAGAACACGTATAAAAAAAAACTCTCAATACAATTATTCAGAGAATGGAAAAAATATCTAAAACCTACACACTTAAGAGGTGCTGTGGTCTGGATACTTGACAAGAAAGTATCGTCAGCACCACGTTGGAGCAAAAATTGCGGGAAATCGCCGTTGGTTTCCACCTTCCACCCAAGTTCATCCTTCTGCTGTGGCCACAACCTGAATGTGGACTGAATAAGATATATAATCTTCAGGTCTTCGCCCCTCTTTGGCTTCCCCTCACCTTGAGCAAATTTGAGTAAAGTCTCATCTTCGAGCCTGGTCTTGTTGGCCAGTTTAGTCATATTCTCTTTGTCCGTTTAATGGTACGATCAACTGCTAGACGATAATCACGACAGGGACTTCTTACAGACAAACACTCGCCATTATCTAGTATTCCTGTGAGCAGGACTCCGCCATCAGAATTCAGGAAGGCAGAGCTATCATTCTTGATGTGCTGCAAATAACAAAGAGGAGAATACCTGTCGTTTTCCCATCGTCACATACGGGGCATCGAAGTACTCTGTAAAGCTCAGCCAGTTTGTACACGTCTGTCCTTTGCTTGCCTATCATCAAATACATATGTTGGTACTTCCTTTCCTGTGTGAAACCTTCACATTTAATTCAATTGTGTCTTTTCTCCTTCAAAATGCGTACATATTCTTTATAACTATAGGAACAACAGACTTTCACCACACCAATCAAGCATTTGGGCCACTAAGTGCGTTCTGCCAGAGATCAGTACCCAAGCTCTATTTACCAGTCCTCGGGGGACATCCACGATTTTGCCTAAAATCGCAAGGCTCAGCGTTGATCGCGGGATTGTGAAGAAGAAAGTGGTCCCAACTCATCCATATCCAGCTACGATAGTGGCATCACTCAGTTTCGATTGCAATTCGACATCCTCCACTGGAACGTAAAGCCTCCAGATTTTTTGCCTGAAGTCGACAAATCCATCTTGAATATTAGTTAAATATAGAATATTAGTTAAACACTGACAGTGTAGCCTGTTGTTTTTTATCTTCATATATATCACCATGACTTCCTGGCTGGACCGCCGGTCCCTGAGGAAGTGCTCCAATTTAAGCCTCGCTCAATGCGCCACTCGTACAAACGTCACCTTGTATAGGTTTCTCACACTACATCGGAAATACTTCAAAGTTGTTTAACAAACTTCTAATGTATGCATGTTAAATATCTTATGCCTATTTACATCAATGGGTGTTATTCACGGTGCTCCTTGTATTTAAAGATACACAGGATAACTTTCGTTTAAACAAGCTTTCCCTTTCTGTGGTTGATCGCCTTTTCGCGGCTTTGGTGGATGTTTACGAGGAAGCATTCTTAATGAGCCTAAAATCTTTTTGGCTTTGCTGCAGATGGAAGTAATATGGTAGTCCCAAGACAGGGTGTTTTATAGCCAAACCCCTAAATGTTTATGTTGAATAATCGCTGGCAGCCTTGCACCATCGAGGGAATACACGTGGGAGGCAGACTGGTCTCTTTTTCTAGAAATGTGAAGCACTTTACGTTTCTCGGTCTTCAAGGTTACTGACCAGCTCTTGCATCAGTCTGAAGCATGTAGCAAGTCCTCCTGTAGCTGTTCACAGCTAGAAGGAGAAGTAATTTGTGGAATTAATAATAATAATAATAACAATAGTAATACCTGAAGCATCTTAAGACAGCAAATCGTTGTCTCTTGTCAATGCAGAACGTTAAGGGTTACTAGATATGTGGTCTTCTTGATGGTTGCGGAGCTGGCCCTTACACACTTCATTCTTATCTTTTGTACACCTGGAGGAGACATACCATCATTTTTGTCTCCCAGAGACCATTTAGAAAATTATGTTTTTGTTGCATTTACAAATTAAAAAATAAATATTAAAATGTATATTTAATAGTTACATTTTAGGAAAGGGACAGGAAGTCGCTTCTTTGGTATATATTTTTTTGTTTCATTTAAAAATTCAAAACTTGACATTAAAAATTAGATATTAGACATTATCCTCGAGCGAAGCGAGGATAATAATCACGACGGACTTCTCACAGGTAAACACTCGCCATTATCTAACCACGAACTCGCAGAATTTCCCAACCGAACTTAAACCTGCCCTGATGGTTCCAGGCCGACTCATTTTAGAATCCACCATCGGTGCCAGATCCTCAGGCCTCCGGCACCATTCTTGTGTCTGCCGGAATGGATTGGCAGATGGGCTGTGGTAACGTCTGCCTGTGACAAAAATAGAGAACACGTATAAAAAAAAAACTCTCAATACAATTATTCAGAGAATGGAAAAAATATCTAAAACCTACACACTTAAGAGGTGCTGTGGTCTGGATACTTGACAAGAAAGTATCGTCAGCACCACGTTGGAGCAAAAATTGCGGGAAATCGCCGTTGGTTTCCACCTTCCACCCAAGTTCATCCTTCTGCTGTGGCCACAACCTGAATGTGGACTGAATAAGATATATAATCTTCAGGTCTTCGCCCCTCTTTGGCTTCCCCTCACCTTGAGCAAATTTGAGTAAAGTCTCATCTTCGAGCCTGGTCTTGTTGGCCAGTTTAGTCATATTCTCTTTGTCCGTTTAATGGTACGATTAACTGCTAGACGATAATCACGACAGGGACTTCTTACAGACAAACACTCGCCATTATCTAGTATTCCTGTGAGCAGGACTCCGCCATCAGAATTCAGGAAGGCAGAGCTATCATTCTTGATGTGCTGCAAATAACAAAGAGGAGAATACCTGTCGTTTTCCCATCGTCACATACGGGGCATCGAAGTACTCTGTAAAGCTCAGCCAGTTTGTACACGTCTGTCCTTTGCTTGCCTATCATCAAATACATATGTTGGTACTTCCTTTCCTGTGTGAAACCTTCACATTTAATTCAATTGTGTCTTTTCTCCTTCAAAATGCGTACATATTCTTTATAACTATAGGAACAACAGACTTTCACCACACCAATCAAGCATTTGGGCCACTAAGTGCGTTCTGCCAGAGATCAGTACCCAAGCTCTATTTACCAGTCCTCGGGGGACATCCACGATTTTGCCTAAAATCGCAAGGCTCAGCGTTGATCGCGGGATTGTGAAGAAGAAAGTGGTCCCATCTCATCCATATCCAGCTACGATAGTGGCATCGCTCAGTTTCGATTGCAATTTGACATCCTCCACTGGAACGTAAAGCCTCCAGATTTTTTGCCTGAAGTCGACAAATCCATCTTGAATATTAGTTAAATATGGAATATTAGTTAAACACTGACAGTGTAGCCTGTTGTTTTTTATCTTCATATATATCACCATGACTTCCTGGCTGGACCGCCGGTCCCTGAGGAAGTGCTCCAATTTAAGCCTCGCTCAATGCGCCACTCGTACAAACGTCACCTTGTATAGGTTTCTCACACTACATCGGAAATACTTCAAAGTTGTTTAACAAACTTCTAATGTATGCATGTTAAATATCTTATGCCTATTTACATCAATGGGTGTTATTCACGGTGCTCCTTGTATTTAAAGATACACAGGATAACTTTCGTTTAAACAAGCTTTCCCTTTCTGTGGTTGATCGCCTTTTCGCGGCTTTGGTGGATGTTTACGAGGAAGCATTCTTAATGAGCCTAAAATCTTTTTGGCTTTGCTGCAGATGGAAGTAATATGGTAGTCCCAAGACAGGGTGTTTTATAGCCAAACCCCTAAATGTTTATGTTGAATAATCGCTGGCAGCCTTGCACCATCGAGGGAATACACGTGGGAGGCAGACTGGTCTCTTTTTCTAGAAATGTGAAGCACTTTACGTTTCTCGGTCTTCAAGGTTACTGACCAGCTCTTGCATCAGTCTGAAGCATGTAGCAAGTCCTCCTGTAGCTGTTCACAGCTAGAAGGAGAAGTAATTTGTGGAATTAATAATAATAATAATAACAATAGTAATACCTGAAGCATCTTAAGACAGCAAATCGTTGTCTCTTGTCAATGCAGAACGTTAAGGGTTACTAGATATGTGGTCTTCTTGATGGTTGCGGAGCTGGCCCTTACACACTTCATTCTTATCTTTTGTACACCTGGAGGAGACATACCATCATTTTTGTCTCCCAGAGACCATTTAGAAAATTATGTTTTTGTTGCATTTACAAATTAAAAAATAAATATTAAAATGTATATTTAATAGTTACATTTTAGGAAAGGGACAGGAAGTCGCTTCTTTGGTATATATTTTTTTGTTTCATTTAAAAATTCAAAACTTGACATTAAAAATTAGATATTAGACATTATCCTCGAGCGAAGCGAGGATAATAATCACGACGGACTTCTCACAGGTAAACACTCGCCATTATCTAACCACGAACTCGCAGAATTTCCCAACCGAACTTAAACCTGCCCTGATGGTTCCAGGCCGACTCATTTTAGAATCCACCATCGGTGCCAGATCCTCAGGCCTCCGGCACCATTCTTGTGTCTGCCGGAATGGATTGGCAGATGGGCTGTGGTAACGTCTGCCTGTGACAAAAATAGAGAACACGTATAAAAAAAAAAACTCTCAATACAATTATTCAGAGAATGGAAAAAATATCTAAAACCTACACACTTAAGAGGTGCTGTGGTCTGGATACTTGACAAGAAAGTATCGTCAGCACCACGTTGGAGCAAAAATTGCGGGAAATCGCCGTTGGTTTCCACCTTCCACCCAAGTTCATCCTTCTGCTGTGGCCACAACCTGAATGTGGACTGAATAAGATATATAATCTTCAGGTCTTCGCCCCTCTTTGGCTTCCCCTCACCTTGAGCAAATTTGAGTAAAGTCTCATCTTCGAGCCTGGTCTTGTTGGCCAGTTTAGTCATATTCTCTTTGTCCGTTTAATGGTACGATTAACTGCTAGACGATAATCACGACAGGGTCTTCTTACAGACAAACACTCGCCATTATCTAGTATTCCTGTGAGCAGGACTCCGCCATCAGAATTCAGGAAGGCAGAGCTATCATTCTTGATGTGCTGCAAATACACAAAGAGAATACCTGTCGTTTCACATACGGGGCATCGAAGTACTCTGTAAAGCTCAGCCAGTTTGTACACGTCTGTCCTTTGCCTGCCTATCATCAAATACATATGTTGGTACTTCCTTTCCTGTGTGAAACCTTCACCACATTTAATTCAATTGTGTCTTTTCTCCTTCAAAAAGCGTACATATTCTTTATAACTGTAGAAACAACAAACTTTCACCACACCAATCAAGCGTTTCGGCCACTAAGTGTGTTCTGCCAGAGATCAGTACCCAAGCTCTATTTACTAAACCTCGGTGGACATCCACGATTTTGCCAAAAATCGCAAGGCTCAGCATTAATCGCGGGATTGTGAAGAAGAAAGTGGTCCCATCTCATCCATATCCAGCTACGATAGTGGCATCACTCAGTTTGGATTGCAATTTGACATCCTCATCTGGAACGTAAAGCCTCTCCAGATTTTTTCCCGATTTCTTTAGCGAACTGTATGATTTGAAAATGACTACCACTCGTTTCTCTGTCTGTCTCTCTGTCAAATTCGCTCTAGGTCGTTTGCAGAACTCGCCAATGCTGATCGAAAATGAGATCAGACATATATCTTGCACTGAAAAACGGCCAGAATCAGACAGAAATATCGACATTGGCATTGATAGCGACAAATCTGCATCCTCCAGGCTGTTCTCCTGTGTCGTCGGCGCGGCGCGGAAGACTCTCAACATTCACCGGCAGCACTGACTCCTGCCTGTCGCATTGTGTGCGGCGCTAACCGGCCGGCCTTACTCACATTATCACCTTACTCACATTTAATTCAATTGTGTCTTTTCTCCTTCAAAAAGCGTACATATTCTTTATAACTGTAGAAACAACAAACTTTCACCACACCAATCAAGCGTTTCGGCCACTAAGTGCGTTCTGCCAGAGATCAGTACCCAAGCTCTATTTACCAGTCCTCGGGGGACATCCACGATTTTGCCTAAAATCGCAAGGCTCAGCGTTGATCGCGGGATTGTGAAGAAGAAAGTGGTCCCAACTCATCCATATCCAGCTACGATAGTGGCATCGCTCAGTTTCGATTGCAATTCGACATCCTCCACTGGAACGTAAAGCCTCCAGATTTTTTGCCTGAAGTCGACAAATCCATCTTGAATATTAGTTAAATATAGAATATTAGTTAAACACTGACAGTGTAGCCTGTTGTTTTTTATCTTCATATATATCACCATGACTTCCTGGCTGGACCGCCGGTCCCTGAGGAAGTGCTCCAATTTAAGCCTCGCTCAATGCGCCACTCGTACAAACGTCACCTTGTATAGGTTTCTCACACTACATCGGAAATACTTCAAAGTTGTTTAACAAACTTCTAATGTATGCATGTTAAATATCCAAGTATAGCCTTGCTCTCTTAGCCTGGATTCATGAAGCAATGCGTGGTCCTATCCACTTGAAGTCGAATATGATGATTTGTGTCTATTTAAATCAGTGGGTCTTTCATTGCTTGCTATCTTTTAAGATTGGAGAGTGCATTCAAACAAATGAAAGCAATAATAATAATAATAATAATAATAATAACAATATAAATGATTGGGTATGTTATTGGGTTTAATTTAACATTTACAAACAAGAGAAATTAAGAGAAAATAATTAGGTCCGTATTGAAAATTAAGTATAGAAATATAGAATATTAGTTAAATAAAGAAGTCAGCGGCCACTCCACGCTGTCTTCCCTTCTAACGTAGACCTTGTGTTTCCGGTCTTCAAATATCTATGGAGGACATTCTGGCTGGACCACCGGTCCCTCAGGAAGTGCTGCAACTTACCCCTTCTCCACTGAGCATTATTCAAGAATGTCACCCCGTAAAAAGTTTTCACACTACACCGGATTTGTAAAGCAATACCATGTCCCATTCACTTGGTGTTGAATATGACTATTTGTGCCTATTTACATCAATGGGTGTTATTCACGGTGCTCCTTGGTCTTCTTACAGACAAACACTCGCCATTATCTAGTATTCCTGTGAGCAGGACTCCGCCATCAGAATTCAGGAAGGCAGAGCTATCATTCTTGATGTGCTGCAAATACACAAAGAGGAGAATACCTGTCGTTTTCCCATCGTCATCACATACGGGGCATCGAAGTACTCTGTAAAGCTCAGCCAGTTTGTACACGTCTGTCCTTTGCCTGCCTATCATCAAATACATATGTTGGTACTTCCTTTCCTGTGTGAAACCTTCACCACATTTAATTCAATTGTGTCTTTTCTCCTTCAAAAAGCGTACATATTCTTTATAACTGTAGAAACAACAAACTTTCACCACACCAATCAAGCGTTTCGGCCACTAAGTGTGTTCTGCCAGAGATCAGTACCCAAGCTCTATTTACTAAGCCTCGGTGGACATCCACGATTTTGCCAAAAATCGCAAGGCTCAGCATTAATCGCGGGATTGTGAAGAAGAAAGTGGTCCCATCTCATCCATATCCAGCTACGATAGTGGCATCACTCAGTTCGATTGCAATTTGACATCCTCCACTGGAACGTAAAGCCTCTCCAGATTTTTTCCTGAAGTCGACAAATCCATCTTGAATATTAGTTAAATATGGAATATTAGTTAAACACTGACAGTGTAGCCTGTTGTTTTTTATCTTCATAAACTTCACCATGACTTCCTGGCTGGACCGCCGGTCCCTGAGGAAGTGCTCCAATTTAAGCCTCGCACAATCCGCCACTCGTACAAACGTCACCTTGTATGGGTTTCTCACACTACATCGGAAATACTTCTAAGTTGTTTAACAAACTTCTAATGTATACATGTTAAATATCCAAGTATAGCCTTGCTCTCTTAGCCTGGATTCGTGAAGCAATGCGTGGTCCTATCCACTTGAAGTCGAATATGATGACTTGTGTCTATTTAAATCAGTGGGTCTTTCATTGCTTTCTGTCTTTTAAGATTGGAGAGTGCATTCAAACAAATGAAAGCAATAATAATAACAATATAAATGATTAGGTATGTTATTGGGTTTAATTTAACATTTACAAACAAGAGAAATTAAGAGAAAATAATTAGGTCCGTATTGAAAATTAAGTACAGAAATATAGAATATTAGTTAAATAAAGAAGCCAGCGGCCACTCACGCTGTCTTCCCTTCTCTCTGTCAAATTCGCTCTAGGTCGTTTGCAGAACTCGCCAATGCTGATCGAAAATGAGATCAGACATATATCTTGCACTGAAAAAAGGCCAGAATCAGACAGAAATATCCACATTGGCATTGATAGCGACAAATCTGCATCCTCCAGGCTGTTCTCCTGTGTCGTCGGCGCGGCGCGGAAGACTCTCAACATTCACCGGCAGCACTGACTCCTGCCTGTCGCATTGTGTGCGGCGCTAACCGGCCGGCCTTACTCTGAACTGAAGTACCAACTACTACCAACGACTTACACTGGAAAGCTGGTACACAAACTTAGAACGGAAACCACTCAATAGATGCCAACAACTACCGGCACCTTACAAACGACTGATAGATGACATCAAACGCAATCGAATGAACAATAGACTAATCAACAGGACAAAAGAACATGAACTGACCAATAACGAAACACAACCAAGCCGACTCGACCAACCATAGACCGACATAACGGACCAATCACGTCTACAACCAGAGACATATATACCGCCATCTGACGAATACTTTTCACTTGACTCTGAAGATGACTTCCGCTCAGGTAGTCGAAACGTCAGTCACCAACAACAGTCTTTCTGGAGACTACTCTAACCCGGACGATGACAACCAACCTACTGTTCACACTCCTGGGTTCAAACCATTTGCCAAAATTTATATTTAATAGTTACATTTCTTTGGTTACATTTACATTTCTCGCTTCTTTGGTATATATATTTTTTGTTTCATTTAAAAATTCAAAACTTGACATTAGAAATTAGATATTAGACATTATCCCCGAGCGAAGCGAGGGTAATAATCAGGACAGGGACTTCTCACAGTCAAACACTCGCCATTATCTAATATCCTTGCAAGGTTGGGGGTCTCCCGCCCGGTC
>CAXIWU010000002.1:0-86818 GCA_964036295.1 Plumapathes pennacea | reverse complement strand
ATGCATACATACAGACAGACATCAGGGCTTCTTACCACCGAAATTAGTAGTACATAGAGACTAACCCTATATCTTCAATCTCTCTATGTGCTGCATTCACTGTTTACGTACGTTAAGGAGCTTAAATGGTTTGAAAATGACTAACACTCGTTTCTCTGTCTGTCTCTCTGTCCAAATCCCAGCTCCAGGTCGCGGTTTCCAGGCTGTTCTCCTGTGTCGTCGGCGCGGCGGTTAGGTTAGACACTCTCAACATTCACCCTGTCGCATTCATTGTGTGCGGCGCTAACCGGCCTTACTCGCGCGGTGACCAGGTAACGTGACTGCTATCTGATGTGACAGACATACGTACATTCATTCATTCATTCATGCATACATACAGACAGACATCAGGGCTTCTTACCACCGAAATTAGTAGTACATAGAGACTAACCCTATATCTTCAATCTCTCTATGTGCTGCATTCACTGTTTACGTACGTTAAGGAGCTTAAATGGTTTGAAAATGACTAACACTCGTTTCTCTGTCTGTCTCTCTGTCCAAATCCCAGCTCCAGGTCGCGGTTTCCAGGCTGTTCTCCTGTGTCGTCGGCGCGGCGGTTAGGTTAGACACTCTCAACATTCACCCTGTCGCATTCATTGTGTGCGGCGCTAACCGGCCTTACTCGCGCGGTGACCAGGTAACGTGACTGCTATCTGATGTGACAGACATACGTACATTCATTCATTCATTCATGCATACATACAGACAGACATCAGGGCTTCTTACCACCGAAATTAGTAGTACATAGAGACTAACCCTATATCTTCAATCTCTCTATGTGCTGCATTCACTGTTTACGTACGTTAAGGAGCTTAAATGGTTTGAAAATGACTAACACTCGTTTCTCTGTCTGTCTCTCTGTCCAAATCCCAGCTCCAGGTCGCGGTTTCCAGGCTGTTCTCCTGTGTCGTCGGCGCGGCGGTTAGGTTAGACACTCTCAACATTCACCCTGTCGCATTCATTGTGTGCGGCGCTAACCGGCCTTACTCGCGCGGTGACCAGGTAACGTGACTGCTATCTGATGTGACAGACATACGTACATTCATTCATTCATTCATGCATACATACAGACAGACATCAGGGCTTCTTACCACCGAAATTAGTAGTACATAGAGACTAACCCTATATCTTCAATCTCTCTATGTGCTGCATTCACTGTTTACGTACGTTAAGGAGCTTAAATGGTTTGAAAATGACTAACACTCGTTTCTCTGTCTGTCTCTCTGTCCAAATCCCAGCTCCAGGTCGCGGTTTCCAGGCTGTTCTCCTGTGTCGTCGGCGCGGCGGTTAGGTTAGACACTCTCAACATTCACCCTGTCGCATTCATTGTGTGCGGCGCTAACCGGCCTTACTCGCGCGGTGACCAGGTAACGTGACTGCTATCTGATGTGACAGACATACGTACATTCATTCATTCATTCATGCATACATACAGACAGACATCAGGGCTTCTTACCACCGAAATTAGTAGTACATAGAGACTAACCCTATATCTTCAATCTCTCTATGTGCTGCATTCACTGTTTACGTACGTTAAGGAGCTTAAATGGTTTGAAAATGACTAACACTCGTTTCTCTGTCTGTCTCTCTGTCCAAATCCCAGCTCCAGGTCGCGGTTTCCAGGCTGTTCTCCTGTGTCGTCGGCGCGGCGGTTAGGTTAGACACTCTCAACATTCACCCTGTCGCATTCATTGTGTGCGGCGCTAACCGGCCTTACTCGCGCGGTGACCAGGTAACGTGACTGCTATCTGATGTGACAGACATACGTACATTCATTCATTCATTCATGCATACATACAGACAGACATCAGGGCTTCTTACCACCGAAATTAGTAGTACATAGAGACTAACCCTATATCTTCAATCTCTCTATGTGCTGCATTCACTGTTTACGTACGTTAAGGAGCTTAAATGGTTTGAAAATGACTAACACTCGTTTCTCTGTCTGTCTCTCTGTCCAAATCCCAGCTCCAGGTCGCGGTTTCCAGGCTGTTCTCCTGTGTCGTCGGCGCGGCGGTTAGGTTAGACACTCTCAACATTCACCCTGTCGCATTCATTGTGTGCGGCGCTAACCGGCCTTACTCGCGCGGTGACCAGGTAACGTGACTGCTATCTGATGTGACAGACATACGTACATTCATTCATTCATTCATGCATACATACAGACAGACATCAGGGCTTCTTACCACCGAAATTAGTAGTACATAGAGACTAACCCTATATCTTCAATCTCTCTATGTGCTGCATTCACTGTTTACGTACGTTAAGGAGCTTAAATGGTTTGAAAATGACTAACACTCGTTTCTCTGTCTGTCTCTCTGTCCAAATCCCAGCTCCAGGTCGCGGTTTCCAGGCTGTTCTCCTGTGTCGTCGGCGCGGCGGTTAGGTTAGACACTCTCAACATTCACCCTGTCGCATTCATTGTGTGCGGCGCTAACCGGCCTTACTCGCGCGGTGACCAGGTAACGTGACTGCTATCTGATGTGACAGACATACGTACATTCATTCATTCATTCATGCATACATACAGACAGACATCAGGGCTTCTTACCACCGAAATTAGTAGTACATAGAGACTAACCCTATATCTTCAATCTCTCTATGTGCTGCATTCACTGTTTACGTACGTTAAGGAGCTTAAATGGTTTGAAAATGACTAACACTCGTTTCTCTGTCTGTCTCTCTGTCCAAATCCCAGCTCCAGGTCGCGGTTTCCAGGCTGTTCTCCTGTGTCGTCGGCGCGGCGGTTAGGTTAGACACTCTCAACATTCACCCTGTCGCATTCATTGTGTGCGGCGCTAACCGGCCTTACTCGCGCGGTGACCAGGTAACGTGACTGCTATCTGATGTGACAGACATACGTACATTCATTCATTCATTCATGCATACATACAGACAGACATCAGGGCTTCTTACCACCGAAATTAGTAGTACATAGAGACTAACCCTATATCTTCAATCTCTCTATGTGCTGCATTCACTGTTTACGTACGTTAAGGAGCTTAAATGGTTTGAAAATGACTAACACTCGTTTCTCTGTCTGTCTCTCTGTCCAAATCCCAGCTCCAGGTCGCGGTTTCCAGGCTGTTCTCCTGTGTCGTCGGCGCGGCGGTTAGGTTAGACACTCTCAACATTCACCCTGTCGCATTCATTGTGTGCGGCGCTAACCGGCCTTACTCGCGCGGTGACCAGGTAACGTGACTGCTATCTGATGTGACAGACATACGTACATTCATTCATTCATTCATGCATACATACAGACAGACATCAGGGCTTCTTACCACCGAAATTAGTAGTACATAGAGACTAACCCTATATCTTCAATCTCTCTATGTGCTGCATTCACTGTTTACGTACGTTAAGGAGCTTAAATGGTTTGAAAATGACTAACACTCGTTTCTCTGTCTGTCTCTCTGTCCAAATCCCAGCTCCAGGTCGCGGTTTCCAGGCTGTTCTCCTGTGTCGTCGGCGCGGCGGTTAGGTTAGACACTCTCAACATTCACCCTGTCGCATTCATTGTGTGCGGCGCTAACCGGCCTTACTCGCGCGGTGACCAGGTAACGTGACTGCTATCTGATGTGACAGACATACGTACATTCATTCATTCATTCATGCATACATACAGACAGACATCAGGGCTTCTTACCACCGAAATTAGTAGTACATAGAGACTAACCCTATATCTTCAATCTCTCTATGTGCTGCATTCACTGTTTACGTACGTTAAGGAGCTTAAATGGTTTGAAAATGACTAACACTCGTTTCTCTGTCTGTCTCTCTGTCCAAATCCCAGCTCCAGGTCGCGGTTTCCAGGCTGTTCTCCTGTGTCGTCGGCGCGGCGGTTAGGTTAGACACTCTCAACATTCACCCTGTCGCATTCATTGTGTGCGGCGCTAACCGGCCTTACTCGCGCGGTGACCAGGTAACGTGACTGCTATCTGATGTGACAGACATACGTACATTCATTCATTCATTCATGCATACATACAGACAGACATCAGGGCTTCTTACCACCGAAATTAGTAGTACATAGAGACTAACCCTATATCTTCAATCTCTCTATGTGCTGCATTCACTGTTTACGTACGTTAAGGAGCTTAAATGGTTTGAAAATGACTAACACTCGTTTCTCTGTCTGTCTCTCTGTCCAAATCCCAGCTCCAGGTCGCGGTTTCCAGGCTGTTCTCCTGTGTCGTCGGCGCGGCGGTTAGGTTAGACACTCTCAACATTCACCCTGTCGCATTCATTGTGTGCGGCGCTAACCGGCCTTACTCGCGCGGTGACCAGGTAACGTGACTGCTATCTGATGTGACAGACATACGTACATTCATTCATTCATTCATGCATACATACAGACAGACATCAGGGCTTCTTACCACCGAAATTAGTAGTACATAGAGACTAACCCTATATCTTCAATCTCTCTATGTGCTGCATTCACTGTTTACGTACGTTAAGGAGCTTAAATGGTTTGAAAATGACTAACACTCGTTTCTCTGTCTGTCTCTCTGTCCAAATCCCAGCTCCAGGTCGCGGTTTCCAGGCTGTTCTCCTGTGTCGTCGGCGCGGCGGTTAGGTTAGACACTCTCAACATTCACCCTGTCGCATTCATTGTGTGCGGCGCTAACCGGCCTTACTCGCGCGGTGACCAGGTAACGTGACTGCTATCTGATGTGACAGACATACGTACATTCATTCATTCATTCATGCATACATACAGACAGACATCAGGGCTTCTTACCACCGAAATTAGTAGTACATAGAGACTAACCCTATATCTTCAATCTCTCTATGTGCTGCATTCACTGTTTACGTACGTTAAGGAGCTTAAATGGTTTGAAAATGACTAACACTCGTTTCTCTGTCTGTCTCTCTGTCCAAATCCCAGCTCCAGGTCGCGGTTTCCAGGCTGTTCTCCTGTGTCGTCGGCGCGGCGGTTAGGTTAGACACTCTCAACATTCACCCTGTCGCATTCATTGTGTGCGGCGCTAACCGGCCTTACTCGCGCGGTGACCAGGTAACGTGACTGCTATCTGATGTGACAGACATACGTACATTCATTCATTCATTCATGCATACATACAGACAGACATCAGGGCTTCTTACCACCGAAATTAGTAGTACATAGAGACTAACCCTATATCTTCAATCTCTCTATGTGCTGCATTCACTGTTTACGTACGTTAAGGAGCTTAAATGGTTTGAAAATGACTAACACTCGTTTCTCTGTCTGTCTCTCTGTCCAAATCCCAGCTCCAGGTCGCGGTTTCCAGGCTGTTCTCCTGTGTCGTCGGCGCGGCGGTTAGGTTAGACACTCTCAACATTCACCCTGTCGCATTCATTGTGTGCGGCGCTAACCGGCCTTACTCGCGCGGTGACCAGGTAACGTGACTGCTATCTGATGTGACAGACATACGTACATTCATTCATTCATTCATGCATACATACAGACAGACATCAGGGCTTCTTACCACCGAAATTAGTAGTACATAGAGACTAACCCTATATCTTCAATCTCTCTATGTGCTGCATTCACTGTTTACGTACGTTAAGGAGCTTAAATGGTTTGAAAATGACTAACACTCGTTTCTCTGTCTGTCTCTCTGTCCAAATCCCAGCTCCAGGTCGCGGTTTCCAGGCTGTTCTCCTGTGTCGTCGGCGCGGCGGTTAGGTTAGACACTCTCAACATTCACCCTGTCGCATTCATTGTGTGCGGCGCTAACCGGCCTTACTCGCGCGGTGACCAGGTAACGTGACTGCTATCTGATGTGACAGACATACGTACATTCATTCATTCATTCATGCATACATACAGACAGACATCAGGGCTTCTTACCACCGAAATTAGTAGTACATAGAGACTAACCCTATATCTTCAATCTCTCTATGTGCTGCATTCACTGTTTACGTACGTTAAGGAGCTTAAATGGTTTGAAAATGACTAACACTCGTTTCTCTGTCTGTCTCTCTGTCCAAATCCCAGCTCCAGGTCGCGGTTTCCAGGCTGTTCTCCTGTGTCGTCGGCGCGGCGGTTAGGTTAGACACTCTCAACATTCACCCTGTCGCATTCATTGTGTGCGGCGCTAACCGGCCTTACTCGCGCGGTGACCAGGTAACGTGACTGCTATCTGATGTGACAGACATACGTACATTCATTCATTCATTCATGCATACATACAGACAGACATCAGGGCTTCTTACCACCGAAATTAGTAGTACATAGAGACTAACCCTATATCTTCAATCTCTCTATGTGCTGCATTCACTGTTTACGTACGTTAAGGAGCTTAAATGGTTTGAAAATGACTAACACTCGTTTCTCTGTCTGTCTCTCTGTCCAAATCCCAGCTCCAGGTCGCGGTTTCCAGGCTGTTCTCCTGTGTCGTCGGCGCGGCGGTTAGGTTAGACACTCTCAACATTCACCCTGTCGCATTCATTGTGTGCGGCGCTAACCGGCCTTACTCGCGCGGTGACCAGGTAACGTGACTGCTATCTGATGTGACAGACATACGTACATTCATTCATTCATTCATGCATACATACAGACAGACATCAGGGCTTCTTACCACCGAAATTAGTAGTACATAGAGACTAACCCTATATCTTCAATCTCTCTATGTGCTGCATTCACTGTTTACGTACGTTAAGGAGCTTAAATGGTTTGAAAATGACTAACACTCGTTTCTCTGTCTGTCTCTCTGTCCAAATCCCAGCTCCAGGTCGCGGTTTCCAGGCTGTTCTCCTGTGTCGTCGGCGCGGCGGTTAGGTTAGACACTCTCAACATTCACCCTGTCGCATTCATTGTGTGCGGCGCTAACCGGCCTTACTCGCGCGGTGACCAGGTAACGTGACTGCTATCTGATGTGACAGACATACGTACATTCATTCATTCATTCATGCATACATACAGACAGACATCAGGGCTTCTTACCACCGAAATTAGTAGTACATAGAGACTAACCCTATATCTTCAATCTCTCTATGTGCTGCATTCACTGTTTACGTACGTTAAGGAGCTTAAATGGTTTGAAAATGACTAACACTCGTTTCTCTGTCTGTCTCTCTGTCCAAATCCCAGCTCCAGGTCGCGGTTTCCAGGCTGTTCTCCTGTGTCGTCGGCGCGGCGGTTAGGTTAGACACTCTCAACATTCACCCTGTCGCATTCATTGTGTGCGGCGCTAACCGGCCTTACTCGCGCGGTGACCAGGTAACGTGACTGCTATCTGATGTGACAGACATACGTACATTCATTCATTCATTCATGCATACATACAGACAGACATCAGGGCTTCTTACCACCGAAATTAGTAGTACATAGAGACTAACCCTATATCTTCAATCTCTCTATGTGCTGCATTCACTGTTTACGTACGTTAAGGAGCTTAAATGGTTTGAAAATGACTAACACTCGTTTCTCTGTCTGTCTCTCTGTCCAAATCCCAGCTCCAGGTCGCGGTTTCCAGGCTGTTCTCCTGTGTCGTCGGCGCGGCGGTTAGGTTAGACACTCTCAACATTCACCCTGTCGCATTCATTGTGTGCGGCGCTAACCGGCCTTACTCGCGCGGTGACCAGGTAACGTGACTGCTATCTGATGTGACAGACATACGTACATTCATTCATTCATTCATGCATACATACAGACAGACATCAGGGCTTCTTACCACCGAAATTAGTAGTACATAGAGACTAACCCTATATCTTCAATCTCTCTATGTGCTGCATTCACTGTTTACGTACGTTAAGGAGCTTAAATGGTTTGAAAATGACTAACACTCGTTTCTCTGTCTGTCTCTCTGTCCAAATCCCAGCTCCAGGTCGCGGTTTCCAGGCTGTTCTCCTGTGTCGTCGGCGCGGCGGTTAGGTTAGACACTCTCAACATTCACCCTGTCGCATTCATTGTGTGCGGCGCTAACCGGCCTTACTCGCGCGGTGACCAGGTAACGTGACTGCTATCTGATGTGACAGACATACGTACATTCATTCATTCATTCATGCATACATACAGACAGACATCAGGGCTTCTTACCACCGAAATTAGTAGTACATAGAGACTAACCCTATATCTTCAATCTCTCTATGTGCTGCATTCACTGTTTACGTACGTTAAGGAGCTTAAATGGTTTGAAAATGACTAACACTCGTTTCTCTGTCTGTCTCTCTGTCCAAATCCCAGCTCCAGGTCGCGGTTTCCAGGCTGTTCTCCTGTGTCGTCGGCGCGGCGGTTAGGTTAGACACTCTCAACATTCACCCTGTCGCATTCATTGTGTGCGGCGCTAACCGGCCTTACTCGCGCGGTGACCAGGTAACGTGACTGCTATCTGATGTGACAGACATACGTACATTCATTCATTCATTCATGCATACATACAGACAGACATCAGGGCTTCTTACCACCGAAATTAGTAGTACATAGAGACTAACCCTATATCTTCAATCTCTCTATGTGCTGCATTCACTGTTTACGTACGTTAAGGAGCTTAAATGGTTTGAAAATGACTAACACTCGTTTCTCTGTCTGTCTCTCTGTCCAAATCCCAGCTCCAGGTCGCGGTTTCCAGGCTGTTCTCCTGTGTCGTCGGCGCGGCGGTTAGGTTAGACACTCTCAACATTCACCCTGTCGCATTCATTGTGTGCGGCGCTAACCGGCCTTACTCGCGCGGTGACCAGGTAACGTGACTGCTATCTGATGTGACAGACATACGTACATTCATTCATTCATTCATGCATACATACAGACAGACATCAGGGCTTCTTACCACCGAAATTAGTAGTACATAGAGACTAACCCTATATCTTCAATCTCTCTATGTGCTGCATTCACTGTTTACGTACGTTAAGGAGCTTAAATGGTTTGAAAATGACTAACACTCGTTTCTCTGTCTGTCTCTCTGTCCAAATCCCAGCTCCAGGTCGCGGTTTCCAGGCTGTTCTCCTGTGTCGTCGGCGCGGCGGTTAGGTTAGACACTCTCAACATTCACCCTGTCGCATTCATTGTGTGCGGCGCTAACCGGCCTTACTCGCGCGGTGACCAGGTAACGTGACTGCTATCTGATGTGACAGACATACGTACATTCATTCATTCATTCATGCATACATACAGACAGACATCAGGGCTTCTTACCACCGAAATTAGTAGTACATAGAGACTAACCCTATATCTTCAATCTCTCTATGTGCTGCATTCACTGTTTACGTACGTTAAGGAGCTTAAATGGTTTGAAAATGACTAACACTCGTTTCTCTGTCTGTCTCTCTGTCCAAATCCCAGCTCCAGGTCGCGGTTTCCAGGCTGTTCTCCTGTGTCGTCGGCGCGGCGGTTAGGTTAGACACTCTCAACATTCACCCTGTCGCATTCATTGTGTGCGGCGCTAACCGGCCTTACTCGCGCGGTGACCAGGTAACGTGACTGCTATCTGATGTGACAGACATACGTACATTCATTCATTCATTCATGCATACATACAGACAGACATCAGGGCTTCTTACCACCGAAATTAGTAGTACATAGAGACTAACCCTATATCTTCAATCTCTCTATGTGCTGCATTCACTGTTTACGTACGTTAAGGAGCTTAAATGGTTTGAAAATGACTAACACTCGTTTCTCTGTCTGTCTCTCTGTCCAAATCCCAGCTCCAGGTCGCGGTTTCCAGGCTGTTCTCCTGTGTCGTCGGCGCGGCGGTTAGGTTAGACACTCTCAACATTCACCCTGTCGCATTCATTGTGTGCGGCGCTAACCGGCCTTACTCGCGCGGTGACCAGGTAACGTGACTGCTATCTGATGTGACAGACATACGTACATTCATTCATTCATTCATGCATACATACAGACAGACATCAGGGCTTCTTACCACCGAAATTAGTAGTACATAGAGACTAACCCTATATCTTCAATCTCTCTATGTGCTGCATTCACTGTTTACGTACGTTAAGGAGCTTAAATGGTTTGAAAATGACTAACACTCGTTTCTCTGTCTGTCTCTCTGTCCAAATCCCAGCTCCAGGTCGCGGTTTCCAGGCTGTTCTCCTGTGTCGTCGGCGCGGCGGTTAGGTTAGACACTCTCAACATTCACCCTGTCGCATTCATTGTGTGCGGCGCTAACCGGCCTTACTCGCGCGGTGACCAGGTAACGTGACTGCTATCTGATGTGACAGACATACGTACATTCATTCATTCATTCATGCATACATACAGACAGACATCAGGGCTTCTTACCACCGAAATTAGTAGTACATAGAGACTAACCCTATATCTTCAATCTCTCTATGTGCTGCATTCACTGTTTACGTACGTTAAGGAGCTTAAATGGTTTGAAAATGACTAACACTCGTTTCTCTGTCTGTCTCTCTGTCCAAATCCCAGCTCCAGGTCGCGGTTTCCAGGCTGTTCTCCTGTGTCGTCGGCGCGGCGGTTAGGTTAGACACTCTCAACATTCACCCTGTCGCATTCATTGTGTGCGGCGCTAACCGGCCTTACTCGCGCGGTGACCAGGTAACGTGACTGCTATCTGATGTGACAGACATACGTACATTCATTCATTCATTCATGCATACATACAGACAGACATCAGGGCTTCTTACCACCGAAATTAGTAGTACATAGAGACTAACCCTATATCTTCAATCTCTCTATGTGCTGCATTCACTGTTTACGTACGTTAAGGAGCTTAAATGGTTTGAAAATGACTAACACTCGTTTCTCTGTCTGTCTCTCTGTCCAAATCCCAGCTCCAGGTCGCGGTTTCCAGGCTGTTCTCCTGTGTCGTCGGCGCGGCGGTTAGGTTAGACACTCTCAACATTCACCCTGTCGCATTCATTGTGTGCGGCGCTAACCGGCCTTACTCGCGCGGTGACCAGGTAACGTGACTGCTATCTGATGTGACAGACATACGTACATTCATTCATTCATTCATGCATACATACAGACAGACATCAGGGCTTCTTACCACCGAAATTAGTAGTACATAGAGACTAACCCTATATCTTCAATCTCTCTATGTGCTGCATTCACTGTTTACGTACGTTAAGGAGCTTAAATGGTTTGAAAATGACTAACACTCGTTTCTCTGTCTGTCTCTCTGTCCAAATCCCAGCTCCAGGTCGCGGTTTCCAGGCTGTTCTCCTGTGTCGTCGGCGCGGCGGTTAGGTTAGACACTCTCAACATTCACCCTGTCGCATTCATTGTGTGCGGCGCTAACCGGCCTTACTCGCGCGGTGACCAGGTAACGTGACTGCTATCTGATGTGACAGACATACGTACATTCATTCATTCATTCATGCATACATACAGACAGACATCAGGGCTTCTTACCACCGAAATTAGTAGTACATAGAGACTAACCCTATATCTTCAATCTCTCTATGTGCTGCATTCACTGTTTACGTACGTTAAGGAGCTTAAATGGTTTGAAAATGACTAACACTCGTTTCTCTGTCTGTCTCTCTGTCCAAATCCCAGCTCCAGGTCGCGGTTTCCAGGCTGTTCTCCTGTGTCGTCGGCGCGGCGGTTAGGTTAGACACTCTCAACATTCACCCTGTCGCATTCATTGTGTGCGGCGCTAACCGGCCTTACTCGCGCGGTGACCAGGTAACGTGACTGCTATCTGATGTGACAGACATACGTACATTCATTCATTCATTCATGCATACATACAGACAGACATCAGGGCTTCTTACCACCGAAATTAGTAGTACATAGAGACTAACCCTATATCTTCAATCTCTCTATGTGCTGCATTCACTGTTTACGTACGTTAAGGAGCTTAAATGGTTTGAAAATGACTAACACTCGTTTCTCTGTCTGTCTCTCTGTCCAAATCCCAGCTCCAGGTCGCGGTTTCCAGGCTGTTCTCCTGTGTCGTCGGCGCGGCGGTTAGGTTAGACACTCTCAACATTCACCCTGTCGCATTCATTGTGTGCGGCGCTAACCGGCCTTACTCGCGCGGTGACCAGGTAACGTGACTGCTATCTGATGTGACAGACATACGTACATTCATTCATTCATTCATGCATACATACAGACAGACATCAGGGCTTCTTACCACCGAAATTAGTAGTACATAGAGACTAACCCTATATCTTCAATCTCTCTATGTGCTGCATTCACTGTTTACGTACGTTAAGGAGCTTAAATGGTTTGAAAATGACTAACACTCGTTTCTCTGTCTGTCTCTCTGTCCAAATCCCAGCTCCAGGTCGCGGTTTCCAGGCTGTTCTCCTGTGTCGTCGGCGCGGCGGTTAGGTTAGACACTCTCAACATTCACCCTGTCGCATTCATTGTGTGCGGCGCTAACCGGCCTTACTCGCGCGGTGACCAGGTAACGTGACTGCTATCTGATGTGACAGACATACGTACATTCATTCATTCATTCATGCATACATACAGACAGACATCAGGGCTTCTTACCACCGAAATTAGTAGTACATAGAGACTAACCCTATATCTTCAATCTCTCTATGTGCTGCATTCACTGTTTACGTACGTTAAGGAGCTTAAATGGTTTGAAAATGACTAACACTCGTTTCTCTGTCTGTCTCTCTGTCCAAATCCCAGCTCCAGGTCGCGGTTTCCAGGCTGTTCTCCTGTGTCGTCGGCGCGGCGGTTAGGTTAGACACTCTCAACATTCACCCTGTCGCATTCATTGTGTGCGGCGCTAACCGGCCTTACTCGCGCGGTGACCAGGTAACGTGACTGCTATCTGATGTGACAGACATACGTACATTCATTCATTCATTCATGCATACATACAGACAGACATCAGGGCTTCTTACCACCGAAATTAGTAGTACATAGAGACTAACCCTATATCTTCAATCTCTCTATGTGCTGCATTCACTGTTTACGTACGTTAAGGAGCTTAAATGGTTTGAAAATGACTAACACTCGTTTCTCTGTCTGTCTCTCTGTCCAAATCCCAGCTCCAGGTCGCGGTTTCCAGGCTGTTCTCCTGTGTCGTCGGCGCGGCGGTTAGGTTAGACACTCTCAACATTCACCCTGTCGCATTCATTGTGTGCGGCGCTAACCGGCCTTACTCGCGCGGTGACCAGGTAACGTGACTGCTATCTGATGTGACAGACATACGTACATTCATTCATTCATTCATGCATACATACAGACAGACATCAGGGCTTCTTACCACCGAAATTAGTAGTACATAGAGACTAACCCTATATCTTCAATCTCTCTATGTGCTGCATTCACTGTTTACGTACGTTAAGGAGCTTAAATGGTTTGAAAATGACTAACACTCGTTTCTCTGTCTGTCTCTCTGTCCAAATCCCAGCTCCAGGTCGCGGTTTCCAGGCTGTTCTCCTGTGTCGTCGGCGCGGCGGTTAGGTTAGACACTCTCAACATTCACCCTGTCGCATTCATTGTGTGCGGCGCTAACCGGCCTTACTCGCGCGGTGACCAGGTAACGTGACTGCTATCTGATGTGACAGACATACGTACATTCATTCATTCATTCATGCATACATACAGACAGACATCAGGGCTTCTTACCACCGAAATTAGTAGTACATAGAGACTAACCCTATATCTTCAATCTCTCTATGTGCTGCATTCACTGTTTACGTACGTTAAGGAGCTTAAATGGTTTGAAAATGACTAACACTCGTTTCTCTGTCTGTCTCTCTGTCCAAATCCCAGCTCCAGGTCGCGGTTTCCAGGCTGTTCTCCTGTGTCGTCGGCGCGGCGGTTAGGTTAGACACTCTCAACATTCACCCTGTCGCATTCATTGTGTGCGGCGCTAACCGGCCTTACTCGCGCGGTGACCAGGTAACGTGACTGCTATCTGATGTGACAGACATACGTACATTCATTCATTCATTCATGCATACATACAGACAGACATCAGGGCTTCTTACCACCGAAATTAGTAGTACATAGAGACTAACCCTATATCTTCAATCTCTCTATGTGCTGCATTCACTGTTTACGTACGTTAAGGAGCTTAAATGGTTTGAAAATGACTAACACTCGTTTCTCTGTCTGTCTCTCTGTCCAAATCCCAGCTCCAGGTCGCGGTTTCCAGGCTGTTCTCCTGTGTCGTCGGCGCGGCGGTTAGGTTAGACACTCTCAACATTCACCCTGTCGCATTCATTGTGTGCGGCGCTAACCGGCCTTACTCGCGCGGTGACCAGGTAACGTGACTGCTATCTGATGTGACAGACATACGTACATTCATTCATTCATTCATGCATACATACAGACAGACATCAGGGCTTCTTACCACCGAAATTAGTAGTACATAGAGACTAACCCTATATCTTCAATCTCTCTATGTGCTGCATTCACTGTTTACGTACGTTAAGGAGCTTAAATGGTTTGAAAATGACTAACACTCGTTTCTCTGTCTGTCTCTCTGTCCAAATCCCAGCTCCAGGTCGCGGTTTCCAGGCTGTTCTCCTGTGTCGTCGGCGCGGCGGTTAGGTTAGACACTCTCAACATTCACCCTGTCGCATTCATTGTGTGCGGCGCTAACCGGCCTTACTCGCGCGGTGACCAGGTAACGTGACTGCTATCTGATGTGACAGACATACGTACATTCATTCATTCATTCATGCATACATACAGACAGACATCAGGGCTTCTTACCACCGAAATTAGTAGTACATAGAGACTAACCCTATATCTTCAATCTCTCTATGTGCTGCATTCACTGTTTACGTACGTTAAGGAGCTTAAATGGTTTGAAAATGACTAACACTCGTTTCTCTGTCTGTCTCTCTGTCCAAATCCCAGCTCCAGGTCGCGGTTTCCAGGCTGTTCTCCTGTGTCGTCGGCGCGGCGGTTAGGTTAGACACTCTCAACATTCACCCTGTCGCATTCATTGTGTGCGGCGCTAACCGGCCTTACTCGCGCGGTGACCAGGTAACGTGACTGCTATCTGATGTGACAGACATACGTACATTCATTCATTCATTCATGCATACATACAGACAGACATCAGGGCTTCTTACCACCGAAATTAGTAGTACATAGAGACTAACCCTATATCTTCAATCTCTCTATGTGCTGCATTCACTGTTTACGTACGTTAAGGAGCTTAAATGGTTTGAAAATGACTAACACTCGTTTCTCTGTCTGTCTCTCTGTCCAAATCCCAGCTCCAGGTCGCGGTTTCCAGGCTGTTCTCCTGTGTCGTCGGCGCGGCGGTTAGGTTAGACACTCTCAACATTCACCCTGTCGCATTCATTGTGTGCGGCGCTAACCGGCCTTACTCGCGCGGTGACCAGGTAACGTGACTGCTATCTGATGTGACAGACATACGTACATTCATTCATTCATTCATGCATACATACAGACAGACATCAGGGCTTCTTACCACCGAAATTAGTAGTACATAGAGACTAACCCTATATCTTCAATCTCTCTATGTGCTGCATTCACTGTTTACGTACGTTAAGGAGCTTAAATGGTTTGAAAATGACTAACACTCGTTTCTCTGTCTGTCTCTCTGTCCAAATCCCAGCTCCAGGTCGCGGTTTCCAGGCTGTTCTCCTGTGTCGTCGGCGCGGCGGTTAGGTTAGACACTCTCAACATTCACCCTGTCGCATTCATTGTGTGCGGCGCTAACCGGCCTTACTCGCGCGGTGACCAGGTAACGTGACTGCTATCTGATGTGACAGACATACGTACATTCATTCATTCATTCATGCATACATACAGACAGACATCAGGGCTTCTTACCACCGAAATTAGTAGTACATAGAGACTAACCCTATATCTTCAATCTCTCTATGTGCTGCATTCACTGTTTACGTACGTTAAGGAGCTTAAATGGTTTGAAAATGACTAACACTCGTTTCTCTGTCTGTCTCTCTGTCCAAATCCCAGCTCCAGGTCGCGGTTTCCAGGCTGTTCTCCTGTGTCGTCGGCGCGGCGGTTAGGTTAGACACTCTCAACATTCACCCTGTCGCATTCATTGTGTGCGGCGCTAACCGGCCTTACTCGCGCGGTGACCAGGTAACGTGACTGCTATCTGATGTGACAGACATACGTACATTCATTCATTCATTCATGCATACATACAGACAGACATCAGGGCTTCTTACCACCGAAATTAGTAGTACATAGAGACTAACCCTATATCTTCAATCTCTCTATGTGCTGCATTCACTGTTTACGTACGTTAAGGAGCTTAAATGGTTTGAAAATGACTAACACTCGTTTCTCTGTCTGTCTCTCTGTCCAAATCCCAGCTCCAGGTCGCGGTTTCCAGGCTGTTCTCCTGTGTCGTCGGCGCGGCGGTTAGGTTAGACACTCTCAACATTCACCCTGTCGCATTCATTGTGTGCGGCGCTAACCGGCCTTACTCGCGCGGTGACCAGGTAACGTGACTGCTATCTGATGTGACAGACATACGTACATTCATTCATTCATTCATGCATACATACAGACAGACATCAGGGCTTCTTACCACCGAAATTAGTAGTACATAGAGACTAACCCTATATCTTCAATCTCTCTATGTGCTGCATTCACTGTTTACGTACGTTAAGGAGCTTAAATGGTTTGAAAATGACTAACACTCGTTTCTCTGTCTGTCTCTCTGTCCAAATCCCAGCTCCAGGTCGCGGTTTCCAGGCTGTTCTCCTGTGTCGTCGGCGCGGCGGTTAGGTTAGACACTCTCAACATTCACCCTGTCGCATTCATTGTGTGCGGCGCTAACCGGCCTTACTCGCGCGGTGACCAGGTAACGTGACTGCTATCTGATGTGACAGACATACGTACATTCATTCATTCATTCATGCATACATACAGACAGACATCAGGGCTTCTTACCACCGAAATTAGTAGTACATAGAGACTAACCCTATATCTTCAATCTCTCTATGTGCTGCATTCACTGTTTACGTACGTTAAGGAGCTTAAATGGTTTGAAAATGACTAACACTCGTTTCTCTGTCTGTCTCTCTGTCCAAATCCCAGCTCCAGGTCGCGGTTTCCAGGCTGTTCTCCTGTGTCGTCGGCGCGGCGGTTAGGTTAGACACTCTCAACATTCACCCTGTCGCATTCATTGTGTGCGGCGCTAACCGGCCTTACTCGCGCGGTGACCAGGTAACGTGACTGCTATCTGATGTGACAGACATACGTACATTCATTCATTCATTCATGCATACATACAGACAGACATCAGGGCTTCTTACCACCGAAATTAGTAGTACATAGAGACTAACCCTATATCTTCAATCTCTCTATGTGCTGCATTCACTGTTTACGTACGTTAAGGAGCTTAAATGGTTTGAAAATGACTAACACTCGTTTCTCTGTCTGTCTCTCTGTCCAAATCCCAGCTCCAGGTCGCGGTTTCCAGGCTGTTCTCCTGTGTCGTCGGCGCGGCGGTTAGGTTAGACACTCTCAACATTCACCCTGTCGCATTCATTGTGTGCGGCGCTAACCGGCCTTACTCGCGCGGTGACCAGGTAACGTGACTGCTATCTGATGTGACAGACATACGTACATTCATTCATTCATTCATGCATACATACAGACAGACATCAGGGCTTCTTACCACCGAAATTAGTAGTACATAGAGACTAACCCTATATCTTCAATCTCTCTATGTGCTGCATTCACTGTTTACGTACGTTAAGGAGCTTAAATGGTTTGAAAATGACTAACACTCGTTTCTCTGTCTGTCTCTCTGTCCAAATCCCAGCTCCAGGTCGCGGTTTCCAGGCTGTTCTCCTGTGTCGTCGGCGCGGCGGTTAGGTTAGACACTCTCAACATTCACCCTGTCGCATTCATTGTGTGCGGCGCTAACCGGCCTTACTCGCGCGGTGACCAGGTAACGTGACTGCTATCTGATGTGACAGACATACGTACATTCATTCATTCATTCATGCATACATACAGACAGACATCAGGGCTTCTTACCACCGAAATTAGTAGTACATAGAGACTAACCCTATATCTTCAATCTCTCTATGTGCTGCATTCACTGTTTACGTACGTTAAGGAGCTTAAATGGTTTGAAAATGACTAACACTCGTTTCTCTGTCTGTCTCTCTGTCCAAATCCCAGCTCCAGGTCGCGGTTTCCAGGCTGTTCTCCTGTGTCGTCGGCGCGGCGGTTAGGTTAGACACTCTCAACATTCACCCTGTCGCATTCATTGTGTGCGGCGCTAACCGGCCTTACTCGCGCGGTGACCAGGTAACGTGACTGCTATCTGATGTGACAGACATACGTACATTCATTCATTCATTCATGCATACATACAGACAGACATCAGGGCTTCTTACCACCGAAATTAGTAGTACATAGAGACTAACCCTATATCTTCAATCTCTCTATGTGCTGCATTCACTGTTTACGTACGTTAAGGAGCTTAAATGGTTTGAAAATGACTAACACTCGTTTCTCTGTCTGTCTCTCTGTCCAAATCCCAGCTCCAGGTCGCGGTTTCCAGGCTGTTCTCCTGTGTCGTCGGCGCGGCGGTTAGGTTAGACACTCTCAACATTCACCCTGTCGCATTCATTGTGTGCGGCGCTAACCGGCCTTACTCGCGCGGTGACCAGGTAACGTGACTGCTATCTGATGTGACAGACATACGTACATTCATTCATTCATTCATCTGCATACATACAGACAGACATCAGGGCTTCTTACCACCGAAATTAGTAGTACATAGAGACTAACCCTATATCTTCAATCTCTCTATGTGCTGCATTCACTGTTTACGTACGTTAAGGAGCTTAAATGGTTTGAAAATGACTAACACTCGTTTCTCTGTCTGTCTCTCTGTCCAAATCCCAGCTCCAGGTCGCGGTTTCCAGGCTGTTCTCCTGTGTCGTCGGCGCGGCGGTTAGGTTAGACACTCTCAACATTCACCCTGTCGCATTCATTGTGTGCGGCGCTAACCGGCCTTACTCGCGCGGTGACCAGGTAACGTGACTGCTATCTGATGTGACAGACATACGTACATTCATTCATTCATTCATGCATACATACAGACAGACATCAGGGCTTCTTACCACCGAAATTAGTAGTACATAGAGACTAACCCTATATCTTCAATCTCTCTATGTGCTGCATTCACTGTTTACGTACGTTAAGGAGCTTAAATGGTTTGAAAATGACTAACACTCGTTTCTCTGTCTGTCTCTCTGTCCAAATCCCAGCTCCAGGTCGCGGTTTCCAGGCTGTTCTCCTGTGTCGTCGGCGCGGCGGTTAGGTTAGACACTCTCAACATTCACCCTGTCGCATTCATTGTGTGCGGCGCTAACCGGCCTTACTCGCGCGGTGACCAGGTAACGTGACTGCTATCTGATGTGACAGACATACGTACATTCATTCATTCATTCATGCATACATACAGACAGACATCAGGGCTTCTTACCACCGAAATTAGTAGTACATAGAGACTAACCCTATATCTTCAATCTCTCTATGTGCTGCATTCACTGTTTACGTACGTTAAGGAGCTTAAATGGTTTGAAAATGACTAACACTCGTTTCTCTGTCTGTCTCTCTGTCCAAATCCCAGCTCCAGGTCGCGGTTTCCAGGCTGTTCTCCTGTGTCGTCGGCGCGGCGGTTAGGTTAGACACTCTCAACATTCACCCTGTCGCATTCATTGTGTGCGGCGCTAACCGGCCTTACTCGCGCGGTGACCAGGTAACGTGACTGCTATCTGATGTGACAGACATACGTACATTCATTCATTCATTCATGCATACATACAGACAGACATCAGGGCTTCTTACCACCGAAATTAGTAGTACATAGAGACTAACCCTATATCTTCAATCTCTCTATGTGCTGCATTCACTGTTTACGTACGTTAAGGAGCTTAAATGGTTTGAAAATGACTAACACTCGTTTCTCTGTCTGTCTCTCTGTCCAAATCCCAGCTCCAGGTCGCGGTTTCCAGGCTGTTCTCCTGTGTCGTCGGCGCGGCGGTTAGGTTAGACACTCTCAACATTCACCCTGTCGCATTCATTGTGTGCGGCGCTAACCGGCCTTACTCGCGCGGTGACCAGGTAACGTGACTGCTATCTGATGTGACAGACATACGTACATTCATTCATTCATTCATGCATACATACAGACAGACATCAGGGCTTCTTACCACCGAAATTAGTAGTACATAGAGACTAACCCTATATCTTCAATCTCTCTATGTGCTGCATTCACTGTTTACGTACGTTAAGGAGCTTAAATGGTTTGAAAATGACTAACACTCGTTTCTCTGTCTGTCTCTCTGTCCAAATCCCAGCTCCAGGTCGCGGTTTCCAGGCTGTTCTCCTGTGTCGTCGGCGCGGCGGTTAGGTTAGACACTCTCAACATTCACCCTGTCGCATTCATTGTGTGCGGCGCTAACCGGCCTTACTCGCGCGGTGACCAGGTAACGTGACTGCTATCTGATGTGACAGACATACGTACATTCATTCATTCATTCATGCATACATACAGACAGACATCAGGGCTTCTTACCACCGAAATTAGTAGTACATAGAGACTAACCCTATATCTTCAATCTCTCTATGTGCTGCATTCACTGTTTACGTACGTTAAGGAGCTTAAATGGTTTGAAAATGACTAACACTCGTTTCTCTGTCTGTCTCTCTGTCCAAATCCCAGCTCCAGGTCGCGGTTTCCAGGCTGTTCTCCTGTGTCGTCGGCGCGGCGGTTAGGTTAGACACTCTCAACATTCACCCTGTCGCATTCATTGTGTGCGGCGCTAACCGGCCTTACTCGCGCGGTGACCAGGTAACGTGACTGCTATCTGATGTGACAGACATACGTACATTCATTCATTCATTCATGCATACATACAGACAGACATCAGGGCTTCTTACCACCGAAATTAGTAGTACATAGAGACTAACCCTATATCTTCAATCTCTCTATGTGCTGCATTCACTGTTTACGTACGTTAAGGAGCTTAAATGGTTTGAAAATGACTAACACTCGTTTCTCTGTCTGTCTCTCTGTCCAAATCCCAGCTCCAGGTCGCGGTTTCCAGGCTGTTCTCCTGTGTCGTCGGCGCGGCGGTTAGGTTAGACACTCTCAACATTCACCCTGTCGCATTCATTGTGTGCGGCGCTAACCGGCCTTACTCGCGCGGTGACCAGGTAACGTGACTGCTATCTGATGTGACAGACATACGTACATTCATTCATTCATTCATGCATACATACAGACAGACATCAGGGCTTCTTACCACCGAAATTAGTAGTACATAGAGACTAACCCTATATCTTCAATCTCTCTATGTGCTGCATTCACTGTTTACGTACGTTAAGGAGCTTAAATGGTTTGAAAATGACTAACACTCGTTTCTCTGTCTGTCTCTCTGTCCAAATCCCAGCTCCAGGTCGCGGTTTCCAGGCTGTTCTCCTGTGTCGTCGGCGCGGCGGTTAGGTTAGACACTCTCAACATTCACCCTGTCGCATTCATTGTGTGCGGCGCTAACCGGCCTTACTCGCGCGGTGACCAGGTAACGTGACTGCTATCTGATGTGACAGACATACGTACATTCATTCATTCATTCATGCATACATACAGACAGACATCAGGGCTTCTTACCACCGAAATTAGTAGTACATAGAGACTAACCCTATATCTTCAATCTCTCTATGTGCTGCATTCACTGTTTACGTACGTTAAGGAGCTTAAATGGTTTGAAAATGACTAACACTCGTTTCTCTGTCTGTCTCTCTGTCCAAATCCCAGCTCCAGGTCGCGGTTTCCAGGCTGTTCTCCTGTGTCGTCGGCGCGGCGGTTAGGTTAGACACTCTCAACATTCACCCTGTCGCATTCATTGTGTGCGGCGCTAACCGGCCTTACTCGCGCGGTGACCAGGTAACGTGACTGCTATCTGATGTGACAGACATACGTACATTCATTCATTCATTCATGCATACATACAGACAGACATCAGGGCTTCTTACCACCGAAATTAGTAGTACATAGAGACTAACCCTATATCTTCAATCTCTCTATGTGCTGCATTCACTGTTTACGTACGTTAAGGAGCTTAAATGGTTTGAAAATGACTAACACTCGTTTCTCTGTCTGTCTCTCTGTCCAAATCCCAGCTCCAGGTCGCGGTTTCCAGGCTGTTCTCCTGTGTCGTCGGCGCGGCGGTTAGGTTAGACACTCTCAACATTCACCCTGTCGCATTCATTGTGTGCGGCGCTAACCGGCCTTACTCGCGCGGTGACCAGGTAACGTGACTGCTATCTGATGTGACAGACATACGTACATTCATTCATTCATTCATGCATACATACAGACAGACATCAGGGCTTCTTACCACCGAAATTAGTAGTACATAGAGACTAACCCTATATCTTCAATCTCTCTATGTGCTGCATTCACTGTTTACGTACGTTAAGGAGCTTAAATGGTTTGAAAATGACTAACACTCGTTTCTCTGTCTGTCTCTCTGTCCAAATCCCAGCTCCAGGTCGCGGTTTCCAGGCTGTTCTCCTGTGTCGTCGGCGCGGCGGTTAGGTTAGACACTCTCAACATTCACCCTGTCGCATTCATTGTGTGCGGCGCTAACCGGCCTTACTCGCGCGGGTGACCAGGTAACGTGACTGCTATCTGATGTGACAGACATACGTACATTCATTCATTCATTCATGCATACATACAGACAGACATCAGGGCTTCTTACCACCGAAATTAGTAGTACATAGAGACTAACCCTATATCTTCAATCTCTCTATGTGCTGCATTCACTGTTTACGTACGTTAAGGAGCTTAAATGGTTTGAAAATGACTAACACTCGTTTCTCTGTCTGTCTCTCTGTCCAAATCCCAGCTCCAGGTCGCGGTTTCCAGGCTGTTCTCCTGTGTCGTCGGCGCGGCGGTTAGGTTAGACACTCTCAACATTCACCCTGTCGCATTCATTGTGTGCGGCGCTAACCGGCCTTACTCGCGCGGTGACCAGGTAACGTGACTGCTATCTGATGTGACAGACATACGTACATTCATTCATTCATTCATGCATACATACAGACAGACATCAGGGCTTCTTACCACCGAAATTAGTAGTACATAGAGACTAACCCTATATCTTCAATCTCTCTATGTGCTGCATTCACTGTTTACGTACGTTAAGGAGCTTAAATGGTTTGAAAATGACTAACACTCGTTTCTCTGTCTGTCTCTCTGTCCAAATCCCAGCTCCAGGTCGCGGTTTCCAGGCTGTTCTCCTGTGTCGTCGGCGCGGCGGTTAGGTTAGACACTCTCAACATTCACCCTGTCGCATTCATTGTGTGCGGCGCTAACCGGCCTTACTCGCGCGGTGACCAGGTAACGTGACTGCTATCTGATGTGACAGACATACGTACATTCATTCATTCATTCATGCATACATACAGACAGACATCAGGGCTTCTTACCACCGAAATTAGTAGTACATAGAGACTAACCCTATATCTTCAATCTCTCTATGTGCTGCATTCACTGTTTACGTACGTTAAGGAGCTTAAATGGTTTGAAAATGACTAACACTCGTTTCTCTGTCTGTCTCTCTGTCCAAATCCCAGCTCCAGGTCGCGGTTTCCAGGCTGTTCTCCTGTGTCGTCGGCGCGGCGGTTAGGTTAGACACTCTCAACATTCACCCTGTCGCATTCATTGTGTGCGGCGCTAACCGGCCTTACTCGCGCGGTGACCAGGTAACGTGACTGCTATCTGATGTGACAGACATACGTACATTCATTCATTCATTCATGCATACATACAGACAGACATCAGGGCTTCTTACCACCGAAATTAGTAGTACATAGAGACTAACCCTATATCTTCAATCTCTCTATGTGCTGCATTCACTGTTTACGTACGTTAAGGAGCTTAAATGGTTTGAAAATGACTAACACTCGTTTCTCTGTCTGTCTCTCTGTCCAAATCCCAGCTCCAGGTCGCGGTTTCCAGGCTGTTCTCCTGTGTCGTCGGCGCGGCGGTTAGGTTAGACACTCTCAACATTCACCCTGTCGCATTCATTGTGTGCGGCGCTAACCGGCCTTACTCGCGCGGTGACCAGGTAACGTGACTGCTATCTGATGTGACAGACATACGTACATTCATTCATTCATTCATGCATACATACAGACAGACATCAGGGCTTCTTACCACCGAAATTAGTAGTACATAGAGACTAACCCTATATCTTCAATCTCTCTATGTGCTGCATTCACTGTTTACGTACGTTAAGGAGCTTAAATGGTTTGAAAATGACTAACACTCGTTTCTCTGTCTGTCTCTCTGTCCAAATCCCAGCTCCAGGTCGCGGTTTCCAGGCTGTTCTCCTGTGTCGTCGGCGCGGCGGTTAGGTTAGACACTCTCAACATTCACCCTGTCGCATTCATTGTGTGCGGCGCTAACCGGCCTTACTCGCGCGGTGACCAGGTAACGTGACTGCTATCTGATGTGACAGACATACGTACATTCATTCATTCATTCATGCATACATACAGACAGACATCAGGGCTTCTTACCACCGAAATTAGTAGTACATAGAGACTAACCCTATATCTTCAATCTCTCTATGTGCTGCATTCACTGTTTACGTACGTTAAGGAGCTTAAATGGTTTGAAAATGACTAACACTCGTTTCTCTGTCTGTCTCTCTGTCCAAATCCCAGCTCCAGGTCGCGGTTTCCAGGCTGTTCTCCTGTGTCGTCGGCGCGGCGGTTAGGTTAGACACTCTCAACATTCACCCTGTCGCATTCATTGTGTGCGGCGCTAACCGGCCTTACTCGCGCGGTGACCAGGTAACGTGACTGCTATCTGATGTGACAGACATACGTACATTCATTCATTCATTCATGCATACATACAGACAGACATCAGGGCTTCTTACCACCGAAATTAGTAGTACATAGAGACTAACCCTATATCTTCAATCTCTCTATGTGCTCCCTATATCTTCAATCTCTCTATGTGCTGCATTCACTGTTTACGTACGTTAAGGAGCTTAAATGGTTTGAAAATGACTAACACTCGTTTCTCTGTCTGTCTCTCTGTCCAAATCCCAGCTCCAGGTCGCGGTTTCCAGGCTGTTCTCCTGTGTCGTCGGCGCGGCGGTTAGGTTAGACACTCTCAACATTCACCCTGTCGCATTCATTGTGTGCGGCGCTAACCGGCCTTACTCGCGCGGTGACCAGGTAACGTGACTGCTATCTGATGTGACAGACATACGTACATTCATTCATTCATTCATTCATGCATACATACAGACAGACATCAGGGCTTCTTACCACCGAAATTAGTAGTACATAGAGACTAACCCTATATCTTCAATCTCTCTATGTGCTGCATTCACTGTTTACGTACGTTAAGGAGCTTAAATGGTTTGAAAATGACTAACACTCGTTTCTCTGTCTGTCTCTCTGTCCAAATCCCAGCTCCAGGTCGCGGTTTCCAGGCTGTTCTCCTGTGTCGTCGGCGCGGCGGTTAGGTTAGACACTCTCAACATTCACCCTGTCGCATTCATTGTGTGCGGCGCTAACCGGCCTTACTCGCGCGGTGACCAGGTAACGTGACTGCTATCTGATGTGACAGACATACGTACATTCATTCATTCATTCATTCATGCATACATACAGACAGACATCAGGGCTTCTTACCACCGAAATCTCTCTATGTGCTGCATTCACTGTTTACGTACGTTAAGGAGCTTAAATGGTTTGAAAATGACTAACACTCGTTTCTCTGTCTGTCTCTCTGTCCAAATCCCAGCTCCAGGTCGCGGTTTCCAGGCTGTTCTCCTGTGTCGTCGGCGCGGCGGTTAGGTTAGACACTCTCAACATTCACCCTGTCGCATTCATTGTGTGCGGCGCTAACCGGCCTTACTCGCGCGGTGACCAGGTAACGTGACTGCTATCTGATGTGACAGACATACGTACATTCATTCATTCATTCATGCATACATACAGACAGACATCAGGGCTTCTTACCACCGAAATTAGTAGTACATAGAGACTAACCCTATATCTTCAATCTCTCTATGTGCTGCATTCACTGTTTACGTACGTTAAGGAGCTTAAATGGTTTGAAAATGACTAACACTCGTTTCTCTGTCTGTCTCTCTGTCCAAATCCCAGCTCCAGGTCGCGGTTTCCAGGCTGTTCTCCTGTGTCGTCGGCGCGGCGGTTAGGTTAGACACTCTCAACATTCACCCTGTCGCATTCATTGTGTGCGGCGCTAACCGGCCTTACTCGCGCGGTGACCAGGTAACGTGACTGCTATCTGATGTGACAGACATACGTACATTCATTCATTCATTCATGCATACATACAGACAGACATCAGGGCTTCTTACCACCGAAATTAGTAGTACATAGAGACTAACCCTATATCTTCAATCTCTCTATGTGCTGCATTCACTGTTTACGTACGTTAAGGAGCTTAAATGGTTTGAAAATGACTAACACTCGTTTCTCTGTCTGTCTCTCTGTCCAAATCCCAGCTCCAGGTCGCGGTTTCCAGGCTGTTCTCCTGTGTCGTCGGCGCGGCGGTTAGGTTAGACACTCTCAACATTCACCCTGTCGCATTCATTGTGTGCGGCGCTAACCGGCCTTACTCGCGCGGTGACCAGGTAACGTGACTGCTATCTGATGTGACAGACATACGTACATTCATTCATTCATTCATGCATACATACAGACAGACATCAGGGCTTCTTACCACCGAAATTAGTAGTACATAGAGACTAACCCTATATCTTCAATCTCTCTATGTGCTGCATTCACTGTTTACGTACGTTAAGGAGCTTAAATGGTTTGAAAATGACTAACACTCGTTTCTCTGTCTGTCTCTCTGTCCAAATCCCAGCTCCAGGTCGCGGTTTCCAGGCTGTTCTCCTGTGTCGTCGGCGCGGCGGTTAGGTTAGACACTCTCAACATTCACCCTGTCGCATTCATTGTGTGCGGCGCTAACCGGCCTTACTCGCGCGGTGACCAGGTAACGTGACTGCTATCTGATGTGACAGACATACGTACATTCATTCATTCATTCATGCATACATACAGACAGACATCAGGGCTTCTTACCACCGAAATTAGTAGTACATAGAGACTAACCCTATATCTTCAATCTCTCTATGTGCTGCATTCACTGTTTACGTACGTTAAGGAGCTTAAATGGTTTGAAAATGACTAACACTAATTCTGGTTGAAAAACAGATACTTTTTTTTAAATTAATGCAGATGGCAATTTCTTTTTAACTCGGTGCGTTAGTGACACGAGCTCACCCTAACTTTCGCACATTAAGGAGGTTAAATTATTTTAAAATGACTACTACTAATTCTGGTTGAAAAACAGATACATTTTTTTAAATTAATGCAGATGGCAATTTCTTTTTAACTCGGTGCGTTAGTGACACAAGCTCACCCTAACTTTCGCACATTAAGGAGGTTAAATTATTTTAAAATGACTACTACTAATTCTGGTTGAAAAACAGATACATTTTTTTAAATTAATGCAGATGGCAATTTCTTTTTAACTCGGTGCGTTAGTGACACAAGCTCACCCTAACTTTCGCACATTAAGGAGGTTAAATTATTTTAAAATGACTACTACTAATTCTGGTTGAAAAACAGATACATTTTTTTAAATTAATGCAGATGGCAATTTCTTTTTAACTCAGTGCGTTAGTGACACAAGCTCACCCTAACTTTCGCACATTTAGGAGGTTAAATTATTTTAAAATAACTACCACTGATTCTGGTTGAAAAACATATATTTTTGCAAATTAATGTAAATGGCATATTTTTCTTATATCGCAGGTGCATTTTCCGGAAGAAGGTCTGCTATTCGAGGTTCGACGTTTTATATAGAAGAAACACTTCAGTAATGTCGCAGTGATTTTGTTCAAGAATTTGACGACACATCCTGGAACTATTGTGGACGCCGGCGAAAGCTAATAGGGACCTTAAGCACGAGGACGGGACGACGGCAACGTCGGTGAAACAATAAAACTTATTGCAGAAGACAAAAGGCGCACGTGAATATGTGAAATTGACATGATCTTGGGGTCGTCGTGCTCTCGCGTCCGACTTCAAATGCTTCATTTTTACGCTGTTGTCAGGACGTGGACGACATTTTGAGAAATTACGCCGTCGTTGGTCTCAGTAAGAGACGCCTGAACGCAATGGACCGTCGGCAAAAACAAAACTAAATTAGGCAACCTAGAGAATAAGCAAAGTTACAAAAACATAGGAATATAGAGACAATATTTCCTGGTTCCTCGCGTTGCCGTCGCCGTCCTGGTTTTGCTTAAGGTCCCTAATTAGGCAAACATCGCTCTGAACAATAAGGAAAATGGCCGAAAACGGCCAAGGTGGCTTCACGTTTTGCTCGTTCACATGCAACCCGTAATTCGCAGCAGTCTTTTACCATATGGCATTTTTACTAGAGAGGCCAATAACAAACTCTTGCCCAGTCCACACTTTTTCTCCCGTTCCTGCAACTATTTTATAAATGGTATTGAATTTTGATTATTTCACCATCCAGCTTGTATGGGAAACCGCTTCTGTTGCATTTTGAGTGGGAACATCTCTCGAAAGCATTGATTAATTTTCAGTTTACCATATGGCTTTGGTTGTGTGGGGTTTGAAGACGTCTCTTGCGAATTTTTGTGGGATCAGAGTGATTAAAAGAATTTTATTTTATTTTATTTTTAAAACCTAAATGCATAAAATATATCCAGGTTGCTGTGGGTACTCTAGCGCTTTGGAAACTCCAAGGAAGACCCATTTTAAATTACGCGCGGTGTAATCAATGGTCTTAACCCCGTCTCCGCAAGCAATAGCACGCATGCCGCCGCAATTTGCATTGAAAGTTACGGTGCCTGTGTAACAAGGGAAACACTTGGATTGGACAAAAACAAATGCACGAGCCCAAACTCTATCACATGATATGATACGCACTCCCACTGTTTGTTTAGAAGGGAGTCCAAAATGCCTCCCCCATTTGACTGAGTGGTAACCAGGACATTGGGCTTCAAAGGGATTATTTGGTGATCAAACGGGAACCAGTGTTATCCCCGGTGGCGTGGCCGGTGGCGTGGCCGTAGGCGGTCAAATAAGAGCGAAAATTGGAAAGTGAGCTCAGCGAGCCCACGTGAACACACTGGCTGAAGGATGGAGCAGGAAAACGGTTACAAATACAGTGAAGAATGTGTCTGAATGTGACATTTTAACGAGAACAGAAGCCCCTGTGCACTGCGCATACTTTACATAAGTTGTGACATCTGTAAAAACTACCAATCCCACACGTAAAAGTGAAGAAAAAGAGTACTTCAGAGTTTCACAACAGTGGAGCTTTAAGAATGGGTGGGGAATTCAAATTTCCACATCCGCTTCCTCCGCCAATGCCGCGATTAAAAAGGGAGAAAGCGATGTGGGGAAAAGATCTTCTGGACGCCCATAAATAAGTCTAAAAAGCTGGGCTGACTGCCACTCAGCTCGGCTTCAACCGGGGGGCCTTTTGGCCTCCCTCCTAACAAAAATAAAACATAAAATCTTCACTTTTAGCTCGATATTCACGACGGACAGTTGGCGGACCTTTTAGAAGAGCTGGCCGATTATGTGGAAAGTCACCTCTTGGAGTTTGATAAAGTCGTATTTCTTTCCATAATCGGTTTCAGTAGACATTGATTGGGACAACGTGAAGTTGGAGCGTCGCTTTCTTATTCACACGGGCAACCTTTTTCGTAGAAAACAATCGCGGTTTCATTATTGCTGTTTCTGATTACATGCAGAGTCATTGACACTAATAAAGTTGATTAATATCATTGATAGTGTTTATGAATTCTTTAACGTAAAAATTACATCTTCAACAGTGCAGAAGATATTAGCCTTTTTTCAGCTACACTGAAAATCCGCGTTTAAATAAAGTGTATGTACGTATGTAAAGAGATGCAAGAAATTCTAAAGTTGGACTTCTTAAAATATTCCGCAACTTTAGGTCACGTGAACACGGAACCGAAATACGTCGACCCGTCTCTTTATATAACAAACGTGAAAGCTTGTTCTCGCAGAAGCAGTAAGAGTTGGGCTTTTCTGCTTTAAAGGAGGGGTACTTAAACCAAAAGAGGACGAACATTACACATATATGATTCTGCGTTCTGTATGACCTTGCAAAACCGGCCATCTTTGTTCTTGCTTTTCACTTCCGGTCTAATAACTGCTGACCCGCTGAACTGCTGACCCGGATTAAAGGTCACAATGGCGGAGATAATATATGTTCCTAAGCATATGCTCGAAGAGCTTGTTCGCCGTTCGGAAGCCTTACAACGTTTTATTGTCCCAAATGTCGAAAGTCGGACCAGCTTTGATTATTTTAGAAGTAAATTAGATGAAATACTAACATTTACAGCTGCAGGTTCCTCGTCTGCTGTCAACTCCCGGCCAGTGCGGGAACAAGTGCAATTACCACCACCACCACCACCACCACCAGCAGACGAAGAGGAAGAGGAAGAGGAAGAAATTGACGAAGAAGAAGGAGAAGACGAAGAGCAACGCGAAGAAGAGCAACGAGAGGTCACTTCTGAGAGTCGCAAGCGAAAAGTCGCTCGACGAACACGCAGGGTGGCAAAGAAGCTAAGAATCCGCGACGAACGCCAGGTATCGTATATTTCAAAAATATTCTAAGCCAGAACAACTATTTGAGACAATTCCACTTGAGACACTACCGTTTGCCACCACTGTGTGGCATGAAAGTTTCGCTTCGCGGAATTACGAATTTGTGCGATTTACGGAATTTTCAGTTTCAAAAAACCCGTAGACTCAGTGCGGACTTTTTCAAAGAACATGTAACATGGACATGCTTTATGTTAGCCTCGAGCGTTCCCGTTCGTTACTAGCAGTATATCAAAATGTTTGTTGTAAAACACCTGCTTTTAACGACAGAGCTGACAAACGCGTTGCGTTGGTGACGTCATCAGTTCGTACGCTTTGTTTATCTTGTTCAGAATCCGATTACTGAGGTCAATATATTAACTTAAATTAGCCTTAGAGCTTTCCTTTTCGTTGCAATGCTTGACTGGTCCTTTCACCTTAAGTATATTGTCCTTTTATACTATCTACGACTTTCACGGAATGCAGCTGGCCCCCCGGGGGGGGGGGGGTAGGGTACTCCCTATGATCGGCTATATGGGGAGGCTCCGCCCGAAAGGGGTGTATTTTTACGATCGACGTATAAAAATTGCTTCTGCGTCTTAACTTTTTTTAAAAACCCTGCCGGAAGCTGTGTTTCGCCACACAATTGAAAAATACAAAGGGATTCAGTGGAGCGTACACCTGTGCCAGTTTCTGCAGGAAAAAGCTTGCCTGTGCGGCTGCGCATGCACAGTGCGTTTGTCAGCTCTGTCGCTATCAACCACTTTAGAAATGGAAGAGGGACTGGGACCGAGTGTGCAAAATTAATTGAATTAAAAAATGAATCCAGTCACAAGAAAGGACACATCCTTGTTAGTAACACTACCAAGTTTCAGAATGTTTTGGCAAACAAACAGAATGGCAAATGTTAAAAAGTCAGATCTATTGCACACTCAATTATGTCACAGATTGTTAATTAATCTCCTCCAGTATTTAACCAACTGGAGTACACAGAAAAGTCTGGGTATCGAGCACACAATTCCTTTGAGATGCCATTACAAGTTGGTTAAAATAGTGACCATTTAACATGCCTCTAGTACAAAAAAATGATTTGTCCCCAATTATAACCTTTAAACAGAAAGACTTTAAAAAAAAACTGCATATGATATTTGCAGTTTGGCAGGATCAGTTTAAACCAACAAGAACCAAGCAGATTGTCAACATGAAATACTTTAATATTATAAGTTCCTGAATGTGATTCATCAGTCTCTCATTCATTCATTCAACTTAATAACAGTGTCACTTTATTGTATTTTCAAAAGGTCCAAGTTCCAGCTCCATGGATACCACGAGATGTTGGTGCAGACTTCGCCCACAACAGGAGTCTACATTACCTAGAAAACCTTCTAAAGGAATCGTTAAACCCGTTAGACAAAGCTCATACCTATTTAACCTATCTTACAAACTGTGACTTTAACTCTTCATATTTTCCTTCTAGTGTTATACCTTTTTTTGCAGATGACGCTGAACAACTTGCTGACGTGGCACGAAACATTCACCAGGAAGTCCCAGCCATTGCAACTAATGCAGTATGTACATTTATCTCTTGTTGAACCCTACTGAAAATAAAAAATAAATGCAACATTCCAGAGCCTAACACTGGCAGCCATGAAATGTAACAACATATAGACATGTACGCCAGACCATACTTGCTTTAACCCTTTCACACACAAACTCATAATGCAGATTCTCCCAGAGCAGTGTAGCGAGAATTTATATTTCTGTCAACTCTCATCTGAGCAAGTTATCAAAAACCAAGTTCTCCTTTCTGTGTGATATATTTCTGGTGAGAAACTGAAGGACAAAGATATTGGTCAACTGTCACAAAGATTCTTCCAAATTCCTGTTTAGGTCCTGACGAAGTTGAACTTGGCCCTTCAACAACGCCATCGGCTTGCAGTACAACAACAGCAGCAGATTGGCCAGCTACTCAGCATCACCAGCAATAAAATCGGAGCGATGGCCATTCCTGAAGCAGAGGTACCAGCCCGGGGTCGTCCAAGAGGTAACAGCCTTCTCACAATATTGGCCGACACCGTGGAGATTGGATGCTCTGCCAGCTCACTCCAAGAGGCAATGTTCGTTTACCGCGCAGTGTCTTCGTTCCCGATACTTCAGCATGTCAATGAACCGATAAAACACCTATGCAGTGGAGAAGTTCGAAGCGCGATACAACTCATCCCAGACATTATTTGCCAGACAGGTTGGTACTTGTGGTCTTTTCATTCCTCATTGTGAACCTTAAAGAAAAGAATCTTCAGCTCGCCTCTTTGTACAAGCAGGAAAGGCAAGCCATATCATATGGTCTTCCAATTAAGGAAGTTGTTCTCTGACAAATTAGGGTGTGCCAGAAATTACATATACCCACTGCGGAGGGATAAGAAATTTTTAAGGGGTTGGGGGTCAGTCTGGTAGCTGAAATTTCCAAGGGTGAGAGGTCAACAAAGTTTAAAATTTTCCAGAGGATGGGGGGAGGGGGATTGGTAAAATGAATACCCTGGAAACGTGAATTCCTAGGGGGAGGGGGTCTTTGAAAGAATGGTGTATAGATATTTATGCAACTGGATTGTCTGTTGATCTGTTGTGCATTACAGAGTCTGATCAATAACCCTTGCTTGGGTGTGTGCAGGGTTTCAGTCTGTCCTCAGCTGAGGGAGGTCATAATACATTTTAAAAGTTAACAGTATCTTGCCTATACACACCCCATTTTTTCATACAAAAAATTCTAAAAGAAAACAGAATGAGTCATTCCAATCCAAATTTTGATAACCCTGTAAAAAAAATTAATTGAGAAAAAAGAGTTCACACATGGTTTATCGAAGGAATGTACTCCACTTACTAACACAAGGGTCCCCTTGTCTCATCACAGCGGATGTCGATGAAGATATGCACCAGGCCTTTGTCACCAGCTCCCCCTTCTGCCTGGGTGCAGACCAACTGCCAGTCCTGTCAGTGCCAATTCCAGTGGACCAGGTTCTCGTAAACGATGGCGATGGTTTGGTGCTTAACATTGATCCAACTAAGCCAGACCCAATGGAGTCCTGCCTATATACTAGGCTGGCTCATATTGATGCCCCAGAGTTGTGTGCTGTCCAGTATATGCGTGATAACAATCGAACATTGTATCATAAATATACTGGACATCACAGCATGTCTGCATTAATGTATGTTCTTCATACTTTTGTTTCCACAGGTAATGGCCAGCTGCATAGCGAAGTGCCTAAAGGTGGTGTTCCTGTTCCAACAGACCCCTTTGGGCGGCCAATCCAAGACTACTGGATTTCGTGGTCAGCACGGCCATCAGAGGAAGCACTTCGAGTCATCAACAACTATGCTCGATTGGTTTTGCCGGATACATTACGTCAACGCGTGATGTCCCTGGCAAACCCAGTTGATGCAAGTTCAGATGCCCCATTTCTGTTAAATGTCAACGCTTTCCTTGTTCTTGCAGGAACCAGTTTTGTTTTTACCAAGTTCTGTATGGATCAACGCCTGTTGTCTCTGCAGACCATTGCAAAAGAAAATAAACTTGGTCCCATTTGGTCAGGAGCAAGCCGTAACCTCCTGGCCAAAGATAATCCCATTGACCAACAAGTCGATAAACTGTTTTCGGTTTTTCAGGCTAACGATGTCCAGTCCTTGTTTCCCACAGGTTTTCCTACGATGTTCAAGGCTGGAAACCATCTCACTTTGAACTTCCCATGGCAGGAACGGCAGGCTCTTAAAGAGCTACAGCACGGGCGAGGAAGGTCGGCAAATGACAACAAGCCAACCACGAGTCCATCACCTTATGGATTTAAGATATCGGATCTCGAAAGGTACCTTAAAGCAAAACAAAAGACCTGTTGGAGGCTGCAACCTAGAGCAGTAACATAGTGTCTACTACTTATTGAAGCCAACCCTATAATTTCACAATTTGTGACATTTTTTAAATTGCAAAACCATCAATCTATATCATATTCATGTAACCAACAGCTTACACCAAAGTACAAAGGGTACTACAACTTCAATACCTGGTTTGCATAATGAGATTTCTCCTGCTTGTTGTTCTTCTTAGGACAGGAGAAAGCGCCCTTAAAATACTCAAGAGCAGAGTTGTTGGTGTGGGGAACGTGGACACTGGCTATGGCCTCTTCACAATGAGAAGAATTCCTGAGAACACTTGGGTCTGTGCATACGCTCCATCAGCACCATTTGAACCAGCAGCTGAAGCCGAGGGGGACTACACCCTTGAATTTTTCTGGAGGAACAACCATCTATCAGTAGACGGCAGAAAGTGTGAGGTTGGCTTGGGGAAATTGCTCAACGATGGTAAATAAACCTCCAGATTCTTTGTCTGTTGTCCCATTTGACAACACCTTTTAAAACTGCTTGTTTTATGGTGCTACTTTTAAATTTGTTGATCTATTTCTATTTTCTATTTTTACAGTTTACATTTTACGTGATCTAATTTTCGCGATTGTTGGAAAATCTGTGAAAATTAGATCCCACGAAGCTAAATATGCCAACACTTACAGATGCATCTTAAATCTCAGGGTCGTGGCCATTCAGTCTACACAGGAAGTATGCCAGAATTGTGCAAGAGAGAGTTAATTGTAGGTTCGCACTCAGGATGGATGAGGTTTGGATCAAGACAAGACGGATTGTCAGAGCTGGTGAAGAACTTCTCCTTCAGTATGACACTGGGCCTGGTAATGCCTTCTGGAGACCCCTGTATTCAGATCAGGTAATGGATAAAAGAAAAATTTAAGTATGTACTAAAGAGTGGTTTAAAGACTTTATTTATATTCATGTCTTTAAGGTGTTGAACCGCATTGTGGCAGCCCTTGCAAGGGGCTCTCCTGCCAACATGGATGATGTGGAGAGATCATTACAACACATCGATATTTCGGACCAGTAAGACACTTCCGGTATCCCCACCCCCTGGGGGTACTCCTCAAAATTTTGGGTGGGAGTGTGCCACCTGGGACTTAAAACTCTTACCCTATTTCAGACCAAAATTTGCAATTTTCAACGTTATTTAAGACCAAATATCAAAATCTCTGACCCTATTCCAGTCCAAATGTTAAAATTGATACCTATTTCAGACTAAAATGCTGAAAATGATACCCTGTGGGGCAGCACTTACCTATGTGGTTCATATGTAGGAGTACCCCCCCCCCCTCAAGAGAGACTTTTAGTTTCTTGCCACAAACATATCATACAGTATAGATTTAGATTATGTTTCAAACTTGGTAATGACATCAGCCCTGGAATTTAATGTCATTTCTTTCTCCTTGTGATCTAAACTGTTCTTCATTCATGCAAATAATTTGGTAACATCATTTACACAAGTTTCAAATGAGACGGGACATGTAAGAAATGTGATTCACCACTGTCAACAAGTCCTTCCATAATAAACTAGGCCTGATTTTTCTGATATCATTATCATGTTCAAAACATAAATCTTTACAACTCTTACAGTATAGATGCAATACCAAAAAAAGTTCCTACCAGATGAAGGACCCTTTGGCCAATAATCTGATGAAATAGGTTCTTAACAACAGAACATTTTGTGATGGAGAGAATACTATTAGTAGTTTCAGTCACTGAAACTTGGAAACAATCATTGTTTCCAAGCCTTTCAGTTACTGCTTACCACTAATAGGAATTTCACCTATCCTGCAGAGTGAATAATTCAAATTTTAACCCTTTTACTCCCAATAATGTTCTCCTTCAGTTTCTCACCAGAAACATGACACAGTAGGTAAAACTTGGCTTTTGATACATTGCTAAGATGAAAGCTGAGATGTTTCAAATGAGACAGGACATGTAAGAAATGTCATTCACCTCTGTCAATAAGTTTTTGCATAATATTAACTATGCCGGCTTTGTCTGATGTCATTACCATGTTCAAAACATAAATCTTTACAACTCTTACAGTATAGATGCAATATCAAAAAAAGTTCCTACCAGATGAAGGACCCTTTGGCCAATCATCTGATGAAATAGGTTCTTAACAACAGAACATTTTGTGATGGAGAGAATACCTATAGTGGTTGCAATTTCAGAGCCGAGAAGCAATCATTGTTTCTCTGGGTCTGAAATTGCATACCGCCAGTAGGAATTTCACCTATCCTGAAGAGTGAATAATTAAAATTTTAACCCTTTCACTCCAAATAGTGATCTCCTTCAGTTTCTCACCAGAAACATGATACAGTAAGGAAAACCTGGTTTTTGATACATTGCTAAGATGAAAGCTGATTAAACTATTCATTCTCACTATATTACTCATACATTTTCTTCTTAAAAGGTTGGGAGAATCTGCATTTTGAGCTTGGGAGTGAAAGGGTTAAAGATAGCTAATTGTCTGCATACTGCCTTCTTTTTTTGTTCACCTACCTCTTTAAATTCTCTGATTAACAATGTCTTATCTCAAACAGCTGTATTGCAGTTTTTCCACCAATATAGGTCTTGGGCCTTGAAGGAGAGGGCAAAGTTTAAGTGAATGGACTTTGTGCAAGACACACCTAGATACCACGTATAACTACCTCACAAACAAAAAAAGAACAGCCAAACACAATAACTTATTCACAGCAACATACATAGGGAACGCACACACGACCCTCAGTGGCTAAACCAAAATGGTTTGTCGGTTCGACTCCGACAGGGGGATACAGTGCGCAAAAAAAATTAGGGATCAACATATGTTCAGATGAACAAACAGTCACAACCATTGAAAGCTTATCACAGACTAGAACTAGCAAAAAACAAAACCACAGCTTCCAACCAAAATTTTGGGTGGGAGTGTGCCACCTGGGACTTAAAACTCTTATCCTATTTCAGACCAAAATTTGCAATTTTCAACCCTATTTAAGACCAAATATCGAAATCTCCGACCCTATTCCAGTTAAAAATGATACCTATTTCAGACTAAAATACTGAAAATGATACCCTGTGGGGCAGCACTTACCTATGTGGTTCATATGTAGGAGTACCCCCCCCCCCCCTCAAGAGAGACTTTTAGTTTCTTGCCACAAACATATCATACAGTATAGATTTAGATTATGTTTCAAACTTGGTAATGACATCAGCCCTGGAATTTAATGTCATTTCTTTCTCCTTGTGATCTAAACTGTTCTTCATTCATGCAAATAATTTGGTAACATCATTTACACAAGTTTCAAAGGAGACGGGACATGTAAGAAATGTGATTCACCACTGTCAACAAGTCCTTCCATAATAAACTAGGCCTGATTTTTCTGATATCAATATCATGTTCAAAACATAAATCTTTACAACTCTTACAGTATAGATGCAATACCAAAAAAAGTTCCTACCAGATGAAGGACCCTTTGGCCAATAATCTGATGAAATAGGTTCTTAACAACAGAACATTTTGTGATGGAGAGAATACTATTAGTAGTTTCAGTCACTGAAACTTGGAAACAATCATTGTTTCCAAGCCTTTCAGTTACTGCTTACCACTAATAGGAATTTCACCTATCCTGCAGAGTGAATAATTCAAATTTTAACCCTTTTACTCCCAATAATGTTCTCCTTCAGTTTCTCACCAGAAACATGACACAGTAGGTAAAACTTGGCTTTTGATACATTGCTAAGATGAAAGCTGAGATGTTTCAAATGAGACAGGACATGTAAGAAATGTCATTCACCTCTGTCAATAAGTTTTTGCATAATATTAACTATGCCGGCTTTGTCTGATGTCATTACCATGTTCAAAACATAAATCTTTACAACTCTTACAGTATAGATGCAATATCAAAAAAAGTTCCTACCAGATGAAGGACCCTTTGGCCAATCATCTGATGAAATAGGTTCTTAACAACAGAACATTTTGTGATGGAGAGAATACCTATAGTGGTTGCAATTTCAGAGCCGAGAAGCAATCATTGTTTCTCTGGGTCTGAAATTGCATACCGCCAGTAGGAATTTCACCTATCCTGAAGAGTGAATAATTAAAATTTTAACCCTTTCACTCCAAATAGTGATCTCCTTCAGTTTCTCACCAGAAACATGATACAGTAAGGAAAACCTGGTTTTTGATACATTGCTAAGATGAAAGCTGATTAAACTATTCATTCTCACTATATTACTCATACATTTTCTTCTTAAAAGGTTGGGAGAATCTGCATTTTGAGCTTGGGAGTGAAAGGGTTAAAGATAGCTAATTGTCTACATACTGCCTTCTTTTTTTGTTCACCTACCTCTTTAAATTCTCTGATTAACAATGTCTTATCTCAAACAGCTGTATTGCAGTTTTTCCACCAATATAGGTCTTGGGCCTTGAAGGAGAGGGCAAAGTTTAAGTGAATGGACTTTGTGCAAGACACACCTAGATACCACGTATAACTACCTCACAAACAAAAAAAGAACAGCCAAACACAATAACTTATTCACAGCAACATACATAGGGAACGCACACACGACCCTCAGTGGCTAAACCAAAATGGTTTGTCGGTTCGACTCCGACAGGGGGATACAGTGCGCAAAAAAAATTAGGGATCAACATATGTTCAGATGAACAAACAGTCACAACCATTGAAAGCTTATCACAGACTAGAACTAGCAAAAAACAAAACCACAGCTTCCAACCAAAATTTTGGGTGGGAGTGTGCCACCTGGGACTTAAAACTCTTATCCTATTTCAGACCAAAATTTGCAATTTTCAACCCTATTTAAGACCAAATATCGAAATCTCCGACCCTATTCCAGTTAAAAATGATACCTATTTCAGACTAAAATACTGAAAATGATACCCTGTGGGGCAGCACTTACCTATGTGGTTCATATGTAGGAGTACCCCCCCCCCCCCCTCAAGAGAGACTTTTAGTTTCTTGCCACAAACATATCATACAGTATAGATTTAGATTATGTTTCAAACTTGGTAATGACATCAGCCCTGGAATTTAATGTCATTTCTTTCTCCTTGTGATCTAAACTGTTCTTCATTCATGCAAATAATTTGGTAACATCATTTACACAAGTTTCAAATGAGACGGGACATGTAAGAAATGTGATTCACCACTGTCAACAAGTTCTTCCATAATAAACTAGGCCTGATTTTTCTGATATCATTACCATGTTCAAAACAGCCTTCACAATTCTTGTTTCCAATATTAGGTACATGATTACCACTAATAGGAATTTCACTTATCCTGCAGAGTGAATAATTCAAATTTTAACCCTTTTACTCCCAATAATGATCTCCTTCAGTTTTTCACCAGAAACATGACACAGTAGCGAAAACCTGGTTTTTGATACATTGCTAAGATGAAAGCTGATTAAACTATTCATTCTCACTATATTACTCATACATTTTCTTCTTAAAAGGTTGGGAGAATCTGCATTTTGAGCTTGGGAGTGAAAGGGCTAAAGATAGCTAATTGTCTGCATACTGCCTTCTTTTTTTGTTCCCCTACCTCTTTAAATTCTCTGATTGACAATGTCTTATCTCAAACAGCTGTATTGCAGTTTTTCCACCAATATAGGTCTTGGGCCTTGAAGGAAAGGCAAAGTTAGGAATCAACATATGCTCAGATGAACAGTCACAACCATTGAAAGCTTATCACATGGAACTAGAACTAGCAAAAAACAAAACCACAGCTTCCAACCAAAGCATTAGGTTGGCAGACACTGTGCACTCTAGAACTGATATTAGAAGGTAGTAGGAATGGGGATATGGGTCTTTTTTTATAAAAAATTAATCATTTTCTGAAATACAGTTGAAATCGATAAATTGTTGTTGTGTTTGGTGTGGAGTGGCCGGCATCATTGATAGTAAATAATAAACAAGAGGATGGCCCTTACAGACTCAAATGATATGTACAGTCATAGATGGTAATTGTGAACAATTACAGAGTGCTTCATCAACCTGAGTTAGTACAAAGAATAAATAAAATACTATGACGCCAAAAATGGCGCAAACATTTCCTCTGGCGGTCAAAGTGATTCAACTTGCGACTTGCACAGTGCCTTTTCTTTCTCCCTCTTTCCCCCAATCGTACCTGTGTAAACTCGCGAATGCCTACCGGTCTTGCGTGTCGATGCCTTGATGAAGTTGGCATGTTTTCATCAAATTTGACGGAGCAAAGCGAACTATTTACAAAACTCGTCGATGGCAATCGTATAGTCGTACTTCTATGCAGCGTTTACTGCATCCTCAGGCACTTTCATCGCCGGGAACGCATGTTTTTCTGCTGTAAAAATGCCCGACCGGAAATACGTCACGATACCAACTATACCGGGGGTGGGTGGGTCGGGCAGTAAGTCGTAGAATTGCAGTCGAAGTTTGGAACTTCTCTGAGAGCGAATATTTTCCTCACGTCTGAATCAGAAGCTTTCTCCGACAACGTCAAGACCATTTAAGTTTCCTTTTAAAGTCGCATGGCTTACAGGAAGGCTGCTTAATTTTTTGTCCTAATGCATCACGGGATTATTAGCTGCGAATCGCAGTGAGAAAGATGACATCATACTATAATTTTTGTGAAACGCCTTCTCCTGAAGGCGTACGACCTTGAGATAAAGTTCGAAGCACCTGAACTTTGTTGGAGAAAGGCTAGGTACAACTTTAACGAAGAAAACGCTCTCACAGACATCGAGTCGAATTTTGAGCTTTTAGGCTGCACATTCCCACTCCCTCCCCTCCCCACGCACAAAAGTCCGCTGAGAAGGACGAATGCTCAGACCGGAGGGGGAGGGGGGGGGGGGGATTTGACTCATGAGGTCTCGCAAGATAATGGTTTGTGTTCTTTAAGACCTTTCTTTGTAAGACTGAAAATAAGAAGCATCCGCTCACAAAACGACTCCTTTTGTTTCCTTTGAACCAGAACAAACGAACTCGAGCATTCTGGAAGAACGCTGGTAAGTGCTAAGTATAGTTAAGAACGCGCTATACGACGCTAGTCGACCACGTAATCTCGGCTGTAAATAAATTTAGTTCCCCATTGTACAAGGCAGAGTTGAATACAATCTTTGCTTGCTGTTAGAACCAGTTTATTGAATTGATTTCTTGAACTGTAGTAATTAAACAAGAACAATATTATTGTAATAACACCAACTCGAGAAGGATTATGTAGATATAAGTCATTGTACAGAACTCATACTGTATATAAACAACCACAGGTCTAAATAGACACAAATAGTCATATTCACAAGTGAATGGGACAAGGTATTGCTTTACAAATCCGGTGTAGCGTGAAAACTTTTTACAGGGTGACATTCTTGAATAATTCTCAGTGAAGAAGGGGCCGGTGGTCCAGCCAGAATGTCCTGCATAAAGATAATATGAAGACTGGAAACACAAGGTGTTTATCAGAAGAGAGTGTGGAGTGGCCACTGGCTTCTTCACTTAACTAATGTTCTATATTTCTATACTTAATTTTCAATACGGACCTAATTATTTTCTCTTAATTTCTCTTGTTTATAAAGGTTAAATTAAACCCAATAACATACCCAATCATTTATATTATTATTATTATTATTATTATTATTATTATTATTATTATTATTGTTATTATTATTATTATCATTACTTTTCCTTTTTGTTTGTTTGAATGCACTCTCCAATCTTAAAAGATAGCAAGCAATAGAAGACCCACTGATTTAAATTTGCTGCTCTTAGTCAGGCATACCACCACCCAGTCAGACGTACAGCTGTGATCGCTGGGAAAAAATGTTGGAGGCAGACGGAGGTAATCAGGTCTGCAGAAATCTCTGGGATGTCTTACAAGCAATCCAGGAATCCTGGGACTTCCTTATCCCTTGAAATTTTATGTTTTTGGTGACAAGGTTCCACTCCATGAAAATAAGCATTTTGTATTTAAAGCAGGAGGAAACTACCATATTTCTTGAACTCGAGCATTCTGGAAGAACGCTGGTAAGTGCTAACCAGTTAAGAATGCGCTATACGAAAGTTGACCACGTAATCTCGGCTGTAAATAAATTTAGTTCCCCATTGTACAAGGCAGAGTTGAATGAGGCAGACACAATCTTTGCTGTTAAAACCAGTTTATTGAATTGATTTCTTGAACTGTAGTAATTAAACAAGAACAATAATAATGTAATAACACAACTCGAGAAGAATGATGTACATATAAGTCATTGTACAGAACTCATACTGTATATTATTAAACAACCACAGGTCAGGTCAACAGTGTCATTTGGTTACTGCAATTAAACTTCAGGTCTGTCACGTTGATCGACCAGCAATATTTGATTCTTGGAGTGTCCTGTGTATCTGCCGAGCTGTGGTCAACAGGCGTACTCCACCAGATGGCTTATGGAGTTCAGTCTCTACTGGAAAGAGGGCAGTTACAGGCTCTTGCCAGACCTCTCCATCCAGATGTAGTTGATAGAGGTTTCTGCAGTTTCCAGTGGCACCCATGGATCTGTTGAAACGTTGTTCTGGGAAGAGCAGAAAGAAAGGTTAGCTCAAACTTCTCAGCAAAGCCCTGTCAGTAATAGTAACCATTTCAGTATTAGAAGATAGCTCAGTCTCAGTTTTGGACATTTGGAAGGTTTGGTTTAATAATGATAATGATAATAATAATAATAATAATAATAATAATAATAATAATAATAATAATAATAATAATAATAATAATAATAATAATAATAATAATAATAATAATAATAATAATAATAATAATAATAATAATAATAATAATAATAATAATAATAATAATACCTTTATTTGAGTGTCAATGGATTTAGCTTTCATCAAACTAATTGGGACACTAGATATCCAAATTAAATAATCTAGAGTTGCTTAAGACATTAAGCCTACAAGAGACACTGTATTGAAGTTCCTCCAAGTGCACAGAAACATTTTCATTCTCACTCACTCACTCTCACTCTCTCTTTCTCTTACCAGGAAGAGATATTGTTCAGGTTCTGGTTTTCCCACCCTCGGCAACAGCTGGGGTCTGTGTGTGTCCAGATACTCCGTCAACAATTTTGGCAGATCGAAGAAGGACCCTTTGCCCTGGAAGGAACAACAGATCCGAGGTTAAACAGTGATGTGAACAGGACTGTGTGAAATTCACTTGGACGGGCCTTTGAATCCCAAGAGTGATCAACTTCAATATTCTCTTCCTTTAGTTTCTTACCAGAAATGTATGTCAGAGTAAGAAGAACTTGGCTTTTGATATCCCTTGAACTCAATAGTGGTTGATTGGTTGTACTAAATCCTGTGTCCTTCCCAGTCTAGATTCATATCAGTATTCACTTCAAACAGAGTCAATGGGTGGGGGGGGGGGGGGCAGTAGAAATGGTTTTACACTTACGTAAAGGGGAATGCGTTCTGCTGGCCTGTGCCTTATGGTCTTGAACTGCTGAAAGACCAGTGTCATTCACCACTGCCAACAAGTTCTTCCATAATAAACTAGGCCTAATTTTTCTGATATCATTACCATGTTCAAAACAGCCTTCACAATTCTTGTTTCCAATATTAGGTACATGATTACCACTAATAGGAATTTCACTTATCCTGCAGAGTGAATAATTCAAATTTTAACCCTTTTACTCCCAATAATGATCTCCTTCAGTTTCTCACCAGAAACATGACACAGTAGCGAAAACCTGGTTTTTGATACATTGCTAAGATGAAAGCTGATTAAACTATTCATTCTCACTATATTACTCATACATTTTCTTCTTAAAAGGTTGGGAGAATCTGCATTTTGAGCTTGGGAGTGAAAGGGCTAAAGATAGCTAATTGTCTGCATACTGCCTTCTTTTTTTGTTCCCCTACCTCTTTAAATTCTCTGATTGACAATGTCTTATCTCAAACAGCTGTATTGCAGTTTTTCCACCAATATAGGTCTTGGGCCTTGAAGGAAAGGCAAAGTTAGGAATCAACATATGCTCAGATGAACAGTCACAACCATTGAAAGCTTATCACATGGAACTAGAACTAGCAAAAAACAAAACCACAGCTTCCAACCAAAGCATTAGGTTGGCAGACACTGTGCACTCTAGAACTGATATTAGAAGGTAGTAGGAATGGGGATATGGGTCTTTTTTTATAAAAAATTAATCATTTTCTGAAATACAGTTGAAATCGATAAATTGTTGTTGTGTTTGGTGTGGAGTGGCCGGCATCATTGATAGTAAATAATAAACAAGAGGATGGCCCTTACAGACTCAAATGATATGTACAGTCATAGATGGTAATTGTGAACAATTACAGAGTGCTTCATCAACCTGAGTTAGTACAAAGAATAAATAAAATACTATGACGCCAAAAATGGCGCAAACATTTCCTCTGGCGGTCAAAGTGATTCAACTTGCGACTTGCACAGTGCCTTTTCTTTCTCCCTCTTTCCCCCAATCGTACCTGTGTAAACTCGCGAATGCCTACCGGTCTTGCGTGTCGATGCCTTGATGAAGTTGGCATGTTTTCATCAAATTTGACGGAGCAAAGCGAACTATTTACAAAACTCGTCGATGGCAATCGTATAGTCGTACTTCTATGCAGCGTTTACTGCATCCTCAGGCACTTTCATCGCCGGGAACGCATGTTTTTCTGCTGTAAAAATGCCCGACCGGAAATACGTCACGATACCAACTATACCGGGGGTGGGTGGGTCGGGCAGTAAGTCGTAGAATTGCAGTCGAAGTTTGGAACTTCTCTGAGAGCGAATATTTTCCTCACGTCTGAATCAGAAGCTTTCTCCGACAACGTCAAGACCATTTAAGTTTCCTTTTAAAGTCGCATGGCTTACAGGAAGGCTGCTTAATTTTTTGTCCTAATGCATCACGGGATTATTAGCTGCGAATCGCAGTGAGAAAGATGACATCATACTATAATTTTTGTGAAACGCCTTCTCCTGAAGGCGTACGACCTTGAGATAAAGTTCGAAGCACCTGAACTTTGTTGGAGAAAGGCTAGGTACAACTTTAACGAAGAAAACGCTCTCACAGACATCGAGTCGAATTTTGAGCTTTTAGGCTGCACATTCCCACTCCCTCCCCTCCCCACGCACAAAAGTCCGCTGAGAAGGACGAATGCTCAGACCGGAGGGGGGGGGGGGGGGGGGATTTGACTCATGAGGTCTCGCAAGATAATGGTTTGTGTTCTTTAAGACCTTTCTTTGTAAGACTGAAAATAAGAAGCATCCGCTCACAAAACGACTCCTTTTGTTTCCTTTGAACCAGAACAAACGAACTCGAGCATTCTGGAAGAACGCTGGTAAGTGCTAAGTATAGTTAAGAACGCGCTATACGACGCTAGTCGACCACGTAATCTCGGCTGTAAATAAATTTAGTTCCCCATTGTACAAGGCAGAGTTGAATACAATCTTTGCTTGCTGTTAGAACCAGTTTATTGAATTGATTTCTTGAACTGTAGTAATTAAACAAGAACAATATTATTGTAATAACACCAACTCGAGAAGGATTATGTAGATATAAGTCATTGTACAGAACTCATACTGTATATAAACAACCACAGGTCTAAATAGACACAAATAGTCATATTCACAAGTGAATGGGACAAGGTATTGCTTTACAAATCCGGTGTAGCGTGAAAACTTTTTACAGGGTGACATTCTTGAATAATTCTCAGTGAAGAAGGGGCCGGTGGTCCAGCCAGAATGTCCTGCATAAAGATAATATGAAGACTGGAAACACAAGGTGTTTATCAGAAGAGAGTGTGGAGTGGCCACTGGCTTCTTCACTTAACTAATGTTCTATATTTCTATACTTAATTTTCAATACGGACCTAATTATTTTCTCTTAATTTCTCTTGTTTATAAAGGTTAAATTAAACCCAATAACATACCCAATCATTTATATTATTATTATTATTATTATTATTATTATTATTATTATTATTATTGTTATTATTATTATTATCATTACTTTTCCTTTTTGTTTGTTTGAATGCACTCTCCAATCTTAAAAGATAGCAAGCAATAGAAGACCCACTGATTTAAATTTGCTGCTCTTAGTCAGGCATACCACCACCCAGTCAGACGTACAGCTGTGATCGCTGGGAAAAAATGTTGGAGGCAGACGGAGGTAATCAGGTCTGCAGAAATCTCTGGGATGTCTTACAAGCAATCCAGGAATCCTGGGACTTCCTTATCCCTTGAAATTTTATGTTTTTGGTGACAAGGTTCCACTCCATGAAAATAAGCATTTTGTATTTAAAGCAGGAGGAAACTACCATATTTCTTGAACTCGAGCATTCTGGAAGAACGCTGGTAAGTGCTAACCAGTTAAGAATGCGCTATACGAAAGTTGACCACGTAATCTCGGCTGTAAATAAATTTAGTTCCCCATTGTACAAGGCAGAGTTGAATGAGGCAGACACAATCTTTGCTGTTAAAACCAGTTTATTGAATTGATTTCTTGAACTGTAGTAATTAAACAAGAACAATAATAATGTAATAACACAACTCGAGAAGAATGATGTACATATAAGTCATTGTACAGAACTCATACTGTATATTATTAAACAACCACAGGTCAGGTCAACAGTGTCATTTGGTTACTGCAATTAAACTTCAGGTCTGTCACGTTGATCGACCAGCAATATTTGATTCTTGGAGTGTCCTGTGTATCTGCCGAGCTGTGGTCAACAGGCGTACTCCACCAGATGGCTTATGGAGTTCAGTCTCTACTGGAAAGAGGGCAGTTACAGGCTCTTGCCAGACCTCTCCATCCAGATGTAGTTGATAGAGGTTTCTGCAGTTTCCAGTGGCACCCATGGATCTGTTGAAACGTTGTTCTGGGAAGAGCAGAAAGAAAGGTTAGCTCAAACTTCTCAGCAAAGCCCTGTCAGTAATAGTAACCATTTCAGTATTAGAAGATAGCTCAGTCTCAGTTTTGGACATTTGGAAGGTTTGGTTTAATAATGATAATGATAATAATAATAATAATAATAATAATAATAATAATAATAATAATAATAATAATAATAATAATAATAATAATAATAATAATAATAATAATAATAATAATAATAATAATAATAATAATAATAATAATAATAATAATAATAATACCTTTATTTGAGTGTCAATGGATTTAGCTTTCATCAAACTAATTGGGACACTAGATATCCAAATTAAATAATCTAGAGTTGCTTAAGACATTAAGCCTACAAGAGACACTGTATTGAAGTTCCTCCAAGTGCACAGAAACATTTTCATTCTCACTCACTCACTCTCACTCTCTCTTTCTCTTACCAGGAAGAGATATTGTTCAGGTTCTGGTTTTCCCACCCTCGGCAACAGCTGGGGTCTGTGTGTGTCCAGATACTCCGTCAACAATTTTGGCAGATCGAAGAAGGACCCTTTGCCCTGGAAGGAACAACAGATCCGAGGTTAAACAGTGATGTGAACAGGACTGTGTGAAATTCACTTGGACGGGCCTTTGAATCCCAAGAGTGATCAACTTCAATATTCTCTTCCTTTAGTTTCTTACCAGAAATGTATGTCAGAGTAAGAAGAACTTGGCTTTTGATATCCCTTGAACTCAATAGTGGTTGATTGGTTGTACTAAATCCTGTGTCCTTCCCAGTCTAGATTCATATCAGTATTCACTTCAAACAGAGTCAATGGGTGGGGGGGGGGGGCAGTAGAAATGGTTTTACACTTACGTAAAGGGGAATGCGTTCTGCTGGCCTGTGCCTTATGGTCTTGAACTGCTGAAAGACCAGTGTCATTCACCACTGCCAACAAGTTCTTCCATAATAAACCAAGTTCTTCCATAATAAACTAGGCCTAATTTTTCTGATATCATTACCATGTTCAAAACAGCCTTCACAATTCTTGTTTCCAATATTAGGTACATGATTACCACTAATAGGAATTTCACTTATCCTGCAGAGTGAATAATTCAAATTTTAACCCTTTTACTCCCAATAATGATCTCCTTCAGTTTCTCACCAGAAACATGACACAGTAGCGAAAACCTGGTTTTTGATACATTGCTAAGATGAAAGCTGATTAAACTATTCATTCTCACTATATTACTCATACATTTTCTTCTTAAAAGGTTGGGAGAATCTGCATTTTGAGCTTGGGAGTGAAAGGGCTAAAGATAGCTAATTGTCTGCATACTGCCTTCTTTTTTTGTTCCCCTACCTCTTTAAATTCTCTGATTGACAATGTCTTATCTCAAACAGCTGTATTGCAGTTTTTCCACCAATATAGGTCTTGGGCCTTGAAGGAAAGGCAAAGTTAGGAATCAACATATGCTCAGATGAACAGTCACAACCATTGAAAGCTTATCACATGGAACTAGAACTAGCAAAAAACAAAACCACAGCTTCCAACCAAAGCATTAGGTTGGCAGACACTGTGCACTCTAGAACTGATATTAGAAGGTAGTAGGAATGGGGATATGGGTCTTTTTTTATAAAAAATTAATCATTTTCTGAAATACAGTTGAAATCGATAAATTGTTGTTGTGTTTGGTGTGGAGTGGCCGGCATCATTGATAGTAAATAATAAACAAGAGGATGGCCCTTACAGACTCAAATGATATGTACAGTCATAGATGGTAATTGTGAACAATTACAGAGTGCTTCATCAACCTGAGTTAGTACAAAGAATAAATAAAATACTATGACGCCAAAAATGGCGCAAACATTTCCTCTGGCGGTCAAAGTGATTCAACTTGCGACTTGCACAGTGCCTTTTCTTTCTCCCTCTTTCCCCCAATCGTACCTGTGTAAACTCGCGAATGCCTACCGGTCTTGCGTGTCGATGCCTTGATGAAGTTGGCATGTTTTCATCAAATTTGACGGAGCAAAGCGAACTATTTACAAAACTCGTCGATGGCAATCGTATAGTCGTACTTCTATGCAGCGTTTACTGCATCCTCAGGCACTTTCATCGCCGGGAACGCATGTTTTTCTGCTGTAAAAATGCCCGACCGGAAATACGTCACGATACCAACTATACCGGGGGTGGGTGGGTCGGGCAGTAAGTCGTAGAATTGCAGTCGAAGTTTGGAACTTCTCTGAGAGCGAATATTTTCCTCACGTCTGAATCAGAAGCTTTCTCCGACAACGTCAAGACCATTTAAGTTTCCTTTTAAAGTCGCATGGCTTACAGGAAGGCTGCTTAATTTTTTGTCCTAATGCATCACGGGATTATTAGCTGCGAATCGCAGTGAGAAAGATGACATCATACTATAATTTTTGTGAAACGCCTTCTCCTGAAGGCGTACGACCTTGAGATAAAGTTCGAAGCACCTGAACTTTGTTGGAGAAAGGCTAGGTACAACTTTAACGAAGAAAACGCTCTCACAGACATCGAGTCGAATTTTGAGCTTTTAGGCTGCACATTCCCACTCCCTCCCCTCCCCACGCACAAAAGTCCGCTGAGAAGGACGAATGCTCAGACCGGAGGGGGAGGGGGGGGGGGGGATTTGACTCATGAGGTCTCGCAAGATAATGGTTTGTGTTCTTTAAGACCTTTCTTTGTAAGACTGAAAATAAGAAGCATCCGCTCACAAAACGACTCCATTTGTTTCTTTTGAACCAGAACAAACGTTTTAGTTTGTCTTTAATCAGAATGCTGCAGGTCGTTGGCCAAAGGCGAGAGGAAAAGAATGTGATTAATCCTGGGTTAGCTTAATCGAGTTTTGAACATCCGGGCCCAAGGGTTTATATTCTATAGAACTCACCCTTTGGATATATATAGTCCAATGAATTAATCTCTCCAGGGTTAGTATTGTATGAACTCAGATCTCTGGGGTGAATATTCTGTACAACTCACCCTTTGAATATATATAGTCCAATGAATTAATCTCCAGGGTTTAGTATTGTATGAACTCAGATCTCTGGGGTGAATATTCTGTACAACTCACCCTTTGAATATATATAGTCAGATGAATTAATTTCTCCAGGGTTTAGTATTGTATGAACTCAGATCTCTGGGGTGAATATTCTGTACAACTCACCCTTTGACTATATATAGTCAAATATATTAATCTCTCCAGTGTTTAGTATTGTATGAACTCAGATCTCTGGGGTGAATATTCTGTACAACTCACCCTTCGAATATATATATAGTCTAATGAATTAATCCTTCCAGGGTTTGGTACTGTATGAACTCACATCTCTGGGTGTATTTATAATTAATCCACCCCGGGTTAAACCCACCTCTAACCCTTGGAGTTTTTCTTCTGGGGGTTAAGGGTTTAGGGTTAAAATCAGGGTTTCCTTTATTTGAGATAATCTCCACAATGTGAGGTGTGATATGTATACTTCAGTTGGGTGAATCACTCAATTTGACGCACATTTTGGGTGTTAAGACCACAATGCATGGTGTGAGTTATAAACTTCATCTGGGTTTATCACCAACTTGACTTACACTTCAGGTGTTATATGTTCACAACATGAGGTGAGAATTATAATCCATCAGGGTGAACTACTCACTTGACTATTCTGCAGGGATCCTACAAGTTTTTTTCATTCAAAACAGTGTGCAACTTTGGGATGGTCCTTCCTTGTAATTATGTCCATTCTTGTAGTTCACCATTTATTTTGTGAATGTCGAGCAAAGGCCCTTGAGTAAGTATTTTCAACCCCCTCTGGCAACAATACATTTGTTAGTACATATACCGGGGCATTTTTGAACATCTTGCATATTTCTGATTTCGTGAAGCCAACTTGCTGAAGTAAGTTGCTATCTTCGCCTAATCTAATACATTGAGGTATACCCAGACCAGGCTTTTTTGAGTTAAAGGGACAGGTACACAAAGGAACCTGACCGACGCTGACCTCATAATCTTTCAAACAACAAACCGCTTATTATTATTATTATTATTATTATTATTATTATTATTATTATTATTATTATTATTATTATTATTATTATTATTATTATTACTATTATTATTATTATTATTTTTTTTTTTTTTTTTTTTTTATTTTTTTTTTTATTATTATTATTATTATTACTATTACTATTGTTATCGCAACTAGCAACTAGCAACTAGCATGAAACCTTTGCTGTTTGCAAAATACTGTGACCGGGTCGAGGTTTGTGTTGTTATGGAAACAACGACAAAATAATCCAGTCTAAAATAGGAATTTAATAAACACAAGAGAACAGTATCAGTATCTAATGACATAAGCAATTATCGAATTACAGAATTGCTCAACGTGGCTATAGCAAACTGTGACAAAGTCTGGTTTGGTAAAAACAACGAAGAATGCTACCAAAACAAATTAAGATTAACAGGAAAAGACTAACAAATGGAAACATATTAAGCTATATATAACAGCTAAGCAAAATGAATTGGAAAGCTAAGTTGACTAAAAAGTGCTAAGAAACAATAACAGACTATAACAGCAGGTCACTGTAAAGGTCAAACGCAATGTAACTACATGAGAATCATACCTTGGGAATATAGGTAGAGATAGACTTGAACTTGACTTGACTTGTACAAAATAATAGAGCTAATTACACAACTGATGATAACTGAGTGAACTAGAGCTATTTTTATAACACAAGTAATAAATCGTGACTAACGTATTGTTATAGAAATTGTGCAACTTGGTCACAATACCACTGAAGACTTTGTCAGAGATGTAATAATAAAATAGGTAATTAACAATAATATTACCATGATTAGCCAATGCCAAAACTACTGGGACTAAATGCATATAAGAATAATAAAGAATGAAAGAGAACATCCAGTTAGCTAATTGGCTAACTTAGAACGGAATGGTGATCTTTCAAAAATAAGACTTTCTTATGGTTTTCAACTACCCCCGAGTTCTTTTCTTGTCTTTCAAGACTACCCGTTCAGAGGGTCTAAATTTTTGGGTCTTGAAATTTTGGAAGAGCATGTAATTGCCTTCCAAGGTTCGAATGAGGACATTTTCTTTCTCAAAGTTCTTTCTTTCAAAGGCTTCCTAGTTTGCCCCATCAAAGAATTGTAGAGTTCAATGGCTGATGGTGCACAATAATATTGTATCATTCATCAGATAGGTGTTTGTGAATTGATCTGAGTGACCTAAGTAGGCGAATATGGCCAGATCGTTTGTCCACTGCAGTTTTCACAGGGAGCAATGCATCAATTGATTCTACCCAGGACTTATCACCATCTAGGTGTAATGCAAAACAGCCCTTTCCTACAGGCTTGTACCAGAGTAGACTTGCCTCATGCTTATTAGGGTACCTCTGTATGCGTCCCAGGAGTATGGCTGGCTCTGATAACGTGCTTCTTTCTTCCTTCAATGCCACAAAGGATCCTACAGGTATTTCTTTACATTTCCCTTGTACAGCACTGAGTGGCAGGTCATCATCTGACTCATTTTCATCTGACTCTATGCCATGCTTATCCTCTTCTGCTTTTAAGGCAGCTTGAGCGAGCTCCATGGCAGGTTCCTTTTTCTCTTGAAAAGTTCGACGGTCATATGTATACTCACCCTGCCTTCGTGAGTGCCTTAAAGCAGCGGCCAAGGACTCCTTCATTGAGTCATCGCACTCTCTGCAAATTGTAGACATACACAGTTTTTTTTTTTTTTTTTTTTTTTTTTTTTTTTTTTTTTTTTTTTTTTAGTTTTTTTTTTTCTGTTATTCCAACAGACTTTGCTGCTGTTCTGTAGTTAATAACATTCATAAAATAGTTTCTGCATTCTGATTGGCCAAGAGTGTGTCAATTTATTCCAAACAGCATAAAAATGTGAAATTAATAGTGCAGAAATTGAAAATTACTGACAGGTGTTCTGTTTACGAAAAACAAAAAAAGTTCTTGAAAGACACTGTCTTGTGAATTGTAACAAAATTGAAAACAAATGCATGACATTATGTATTGTGTGCATGATATTGTTATATTACATGACTTCTCATGCAATTTTGAAATAAATGAGCACTCATAAAATTTTCAAAGACCACAAACTGCACTTGCACAGTGCTTGTGCAATTTTGTAGGCTTTGAAAATTTCACTCATGCTTATTTACTCCAAATTGCACTCATAATCATGTAACCCTAACCTTTACCTATACTAATTTCAACCCTAACCTCTGGCTGTATGCCCATGTAATAAAAGATGCTCGCAGACAGTTCACAGAGATATGGACTCCAAGAAGCTTCTCGAAGATCCCTGCAAGGTGTTTGGAGAATGCTGCTGCACTGAATGGTTTACCAGCATGGTTCTGTAACCAGCAGAAGGTACGCTGTTAGGCTATAAGGGGAGCTATGTGTAATGCAAAGAGCACAATTGTTTTGTGTCCATTTTTAAATTTGTCAAAGACAAGCTACCAACCAATTAAACTCCTAAATCAATAAACCCCAGTGCTTTGTGTCATGTCAAATTAGTATGTAATGTTTTTTCACTCACCAGGAACACATACGAGCACTTGTTTTCTTCACCTCCAGATTGGCTTTGGAGCAGTGTGTTCCGGTATGTGTGGATGTACCTTGTGATGAGGTCAGGCAAGTCCACAACAGCTCCTTTCTGTAAAGACATTGTGTTTTAATACCCTGTGCAGTTGTTCCAGCTAATAATCTGTACACCCCGAGTTTTATTTGTGAAAGTCTAATCAGGAGATTGAAACTTCTGTTTGCTTGTATACTGGTTTGTGTTTGTTTAGCTGTCTTGGATTGAGCAGAACATTTATGCAATCAGTACTGATTTGCATCCAACCTTGACAGCGACCCGGTCAGAGGGTCTAAATTTTTGGGTCTTGAAATTTTGGAAGAGCAGCGTGTAATTGCCTTCCGAGGTTCGAATGAGGACATTTTCTTTCTCAAAGTTCTTTCTTTCGAAGGCTCCCTGATTTGCCTCATCAAAGAATTGTAGAGTTCGCATCTCCAAGGCTCTAGCTGGGGGAATTGATACATAGAAAGCAAGGAGAAGTAAGTCCATCATTTCTTTTGCCCTGTGTTTATGGCCCTTTGCCAGGTAATAGCGTTCTTGTTGTAGTCGCACTGATCTGATCACATCTGGCCTATAATGGATTGGGAAATGTGCTCTTTAGTAACAATAATAATGCAGGCTCATTATGTTAGGTAGAGATACGCTTGCACAATATATTCTTTCTCAAGAATGTTTCACAGAAAACTCTCTGTGGTACCTTGTACTGCATGCAAGTAGTAAATGATCAGACTATCAACTCTCACTACATCAATTATACCTTCCCGTTTAAAACGGTGGGTTGAAAATGTACATACATCTGAAACAGTACTTACCAGTCTAGCCACCTGCCCTCTTCGATAAGATCTTCCTTCGATTGATTACGTTGGCTTTCTCCTCTTACTTGTAGCTGAGTTGCTATGGATCGTAGCTGGGACAGTAGAGGTACATCCTTGTATTGGGGCGCTGACGCTTGGTTTTGAAACTTGATCACATATAGAATAGACGATACATGGTTAGCCATCGTGGCATCTTTCAGGTTGCGTTCTTCCTGTTGGTTCAAAAGGTTCATGATATTATGTATGAATCACCAAGACTTCTGCTAAAAGGGTCTAGTGTGGGTCTCTGTAGCACTAAGCACTCAAGTTTTAGGCACTCTAACTGCTTAAAAATTATGCTTAAAAATTATGACACGCGCGTGTCACACGGCTTTGTTGTCACGGTATTCAAACGTCCATAGCTCCTGATAGATATTTTGTATCAACCCAGAATTTTGCTTTAAGTCTTTTAAGACTTAAAAGGCATAATAGTCTTGAACATATCAGTGTATTGGACTTACAGGTAGCCTGTGTAGCAAGCGTTTCCGTAGGGGGTTTCTGAGTGCATAACGACGACTTTTTTGATTTTGGCCGCGCGAAACTTGGGGCGAGCGCAAGAAGGACGCGAGGGGAGGGAGGCGGGGAGGTGAGAAGGAAACCGCCTCCTCCTCCCTCCCCCCCCCCCCCTCACCCCAAGTTTCGCGCGGCTAAAATCAAAAAATTTGTCGTATGCGCTTAGAAACCTACGGAAACGCTTGCTACGGAGGCTAATTTATAGGATACGTTACTTTTGAAAAGGCTTTTTATGACACATGCAAACCAAGAATTGAAATACTGACTAATTTGCATACTGTATGAACTTGTAAACATTCACCGGAAGTGGATATTTTTTGGCATTTGTCACTCAGAAATTTTAGCGGATACTAAACCAACGGCTTCAGATTTGTTTACGCAAATCTGAAGCCGTTGGTTTAGGTTGTTTACCATTTACCCCAGATTTCCGGAAATTTCGGTTGGAACGTAAATGGAAAACGGCTTTTGGTTCGATCAAATAACCATTAAAACGCCATCGATGCCACTGATTGTTCTGAATGGCACCTAACAATGCCGAACACAGCAGAGTGAAACAATCGATGTCAGAATCAATGGCCAAACAAACTTCGGACCCATAAAACACGTTCCGAACAAAACTATGGTTGCAACAACTACGACAACATCTTCCTTTTAAAACTGCGTTGTTCGACCACACCCTGTACTAATCTGGAAAACCGCAACTGCTTTATTTGCTTACCCTCAAATACTCAAGGTAGCTTTCGACCAGGGAAGCTTTTTTAAATACTGACGTGTCCAGCTCCGAAGTCTTCGACACGTAGCCAAGAAAACCTGAAACGCACAGAAAAGACTCGTTTGTCCAAAATACCAAACTCGATCAGGGTAATTTTGTTTCTCTGAAAGAAACTGAAATGTTACTACAGCAAGGACAACATGTCCGACAACGCCTAAGAAACAGAATATGAATACTCACACAAAATTCTCTCCAGCACTTTCTTGAAAGTAGTTTCGCTCACAGCAGGAGCTCTGCGCGCCAGGCAGTACTTTTTAGTCCAGAATTGCTCGAGGTCCTTTAGGAAAGTCCTCATCTCGTCGGGAAGTTCTTTATCGGGCAGACGATACGCTGAACTCTTATGATTTTTCAGAACAGCACTGCCACTAGGCGTCGGGTGTATCTTTTCTACTACGTCATTGGCACTGGCGTCACTGACAGAATTAGTCAGCTTTTCAACTTGCTGGGACCAGCTTTTCATCTCTTGCACGCCATCACTGGAATCTTCGTCACTGGAGAAACTAATCAATTTTTCTCGTGGTGGACTATCTGGCTGGCTAACTTGGGTGTCCGGGAATTTAGAAGAAGTCTTTCTCCCGTCTCTCTCTTGCACGCCATCACTAGAATCTCCGTCACTGGAGAAACTAATCAATTTTTCTCGTGGTGGACTATCTGGCTGGCTAACTTGGGTGTCCGGGAATTTAGAAGAAGTCTTTCTCCCGTCTCTCTCTTGCACGCCATCACTAGAATCTCCGTCACTGGAGAAACTAATCAATTTTTCTCGTGGTGGACTATCTGGCTGGCTAACTTGGGTGTCCGGGAATTTAGAAGAAGTCTTTCTCCCGTCTCTCTCTTGCACGCCATCACTAGAATCTCCGTAAGTAGAGAAACTACTCTCTCTCTTGGCAATCTTGTTCAAAGGTTCGTCAACTTGGGTGTCGCAGGACATCGAAGTAGTCTCTGCTTTCTCCATGGAGCATTTCGTTTTCTCCACATCAGTAAAATCATTGGTTCCATAGAAACTAATATTTTCGTTTGGTATTTGTATCGTTTCACAAGAATTTTCGGGGGAGAAACTAAAGGAGTCTGTGTCGGAATCCGACTCGTTCTCATAAGCTTTCAAATTGTCCATATTCCTATTTTCTTCACGACAGAAGGGTTAACTAAACAAATCATGAATCCAAATGTTGTGGTAAGGGTGAGATTAACCAATCAGAGGCTATCTTATTTCAGTTAATTAAAGATGGCATATGGCCAAAGGCCGCAACTGCGTTCGGACAAACAAACATGGTGAACTGACATTTTTAATGAAAGCAGCAAGTCAGCTGTAAACTCACGTATTTTAAAAGGTGTATTAGAACTGGCTCAAGGTCAAATTTTACAGTTTGCTCAACTTAGGTATGTGGAACTTCATGTTCTAAACACGCATCCGTTTCCGCAGGCCTCCACCTTCGCCGAACCGCGTGTTCGGGTTAGTCTCCGTTTTCCAAACCTTTCATTTCCACGGCGGACAAAGGGTGAAAAACTATGTCTTCCTTCTTTTGGCTGAGTTTCAAGTTGAAGTGATTGAGTGAAATTTGAGACAATTGCTGACATATACTTGCGGTTTTGGTCAATTCATTATTTTTCGCATTCTTCTTCTTCTTCCAGTTTGATTCAGTTGTGTACAGTATCTTCTACTGCTGGTGAAAATTAAGTGAAGCAAAGCAAAACAGTATCAAATGATAGGCTGTCACGGGTTTTTAAACTTTGACCTGCGCTGGTCAAACAACCGACAATTTACGAAAACCCTCTAGGCAATAATGGTTATGAAATGCAACAAATCGACTGACAATTCATGAGTAAGATGATGACAAGCAAAATAACTCCAGGAAACGACTTCTAATTGCCAGCCGATCTGTTAAATTTCAGAACTATTATCACCGAGGTTTGGGTAAATTATCGGTGGTTTGACAGGCGTGATTCAAGGCACTGCATATTCTAGTATCGGTCCAACGAGGGAGATTGAGAACATTGTGAACACCTTTGATCAGCATAGCTAACATTGCGTTTAATAATTCCTAAAACTTTGTTAGCTTTGTATACCACATTGCTAGTGTACTCTATTATATATACACTATAGATGTCCGCTATACGTCTAAAATCGAAAGTTTATATAGTGTATAGAGCGAAGTATCCGATGTCTAAAGTGTCTATGGTATATGTATATACACTATAGATGTCTACTATACGTCTAAAGTCAAAAGTGTGGAACACTTCCCGTTCGTTTTCAGGCAAAATTCTTTTGGGAGTAGGACTGGGGTGTAGTCAAGTTGGGCAAGCCCAAAATTGCCCGCTCATATTGTGACGTCTATGCTGGGAAATTCAAACGAGCTCATTGTGCGGCAACGGACGAATTTTACCACATACTGATACTCGCAGCCTTACGTTCCCAGAACTCTGCAAATACACGAAGCGAGAATTATGACAGAGAAGTCGAAAAATCACAAGAAGGTGAAGCGATCGCTAGTGAGAGTTTCAGGCGAAGCTAACCAGGGTGGAAGGAAAACTATGGAAGATTTTATGTCCATTGTGTTTGAACGCAACCCGGAGCAAAGATTTTTTGCAGTATTCGATGGCCACGGTGGAAAGGATGCAGCGGTATTCGCCAAGAACAGATTATGGGCAACTGTGAAACGGCAGAAAGGATTTCACTCAAACAATGAACAGCAAGTTATAAAGGCGATAAAGAAAGGTTTCATGGAGACCCATCGCGCAATGTGGAAGGAACTCGGTAAGTTTTTTATCCAGTGTAAATCAACTTATTCTGAACACAAGTCAGATATATTTCTACTGAAACGAGCCTACGAGTCCTCAACATTCACGTAAAAACATCACGAGCGAAACAAGTTTGAGTGTGTCGTATGTTTTGATACAAAAGAAAAACACAGCGATGTAGATTGCAAATCAAACAAATCACGGTTTCTTGTCCTGACAGAATTTGGTGTTGATCCACCGAGCCTACGATACAAACCAACGAAAAGAAGTCTTTATTCAGTATTCAAATTTTGCTGCACGGTTGCCAGAGAAGCGGAAGAACAGTGACAACAACATGTGACAATATAAGGACTTGATACTCCACTATTAGTTAGTTTAATGCATCTTTTATAACATAAGTTGAGTACAAGAAAAACGAGGCTTGCACACGATCTGAAATTTTAATTACCTCGAAAGCGAGGAATGTCACACGAGAGATGTTTACAATATCATTGCGGTTTTGCTCACAGTGTGTTCAGTCCATTTGTGACTGCAAACTCAATCCTCAGAATTATTTCGGTGTATTTTCATTTCTGGTATTCAATGACCACTGCGAAACAAAGGCTACATGATCGAATGAAAGAAACACTTCAACAGGCAATGTACGATACGCAGAAGAATTTTATGAGGCAACGGCCGTGTTTTCACGATGCAGTTTTTCTGGCTTAACATTCCTCACGCCGGTTTGTCTACCGACCTGAGTAAGCAACTTAACTAATTTGGTTGTTTTTACGAGCGGACGTGTGATATTTGATCCAAGTAATTTATGCATCCGAACTGTCAGTGATGGCGGACAACGGAGAAGCTTACAAGTATATTGCTCTTGTGTTCATTTCTGTTTTATCGCGCTTCGACGGAGGAAGAAGTTTCAGCGAACTCCTGGCTTAGGTTGCTAGCAATTACCAGAAGAAGAATTGAGGCTTCTGTCTTAGAACGACTTCAGTCGAAAAGGAGGGCAATGATCGGTCGAAAGAGAAAAACAGCGTGGGTTCTTGAAAGACCGCAATTTTGGTTTGAGCACATGGTACTAAACCAGTACGAAAATAACATATGGCGTAAACATTTTCGGATTTCAAGACAAACCTTTCGCGTTCTCTGCAATCTAGTTGCGCCGCATTTGGTGCATCAGGATACAAACATGCGGCAAGCGATTCCAGTCGAAAAACTAGTAGCTGTTGCTCGAAGAAACCGCAAATTTCCGATTTGACAGCTCCCGTCAAAAGTTTTAGTTCAGTGGACTCTCATTGGTGGAAGTTAATTCCCGACAAACTTAAGCGACCTCGTTTGGTGGCTTAAATGTTTTGGCTTTTTACGTCAAACCTCTACCCTCTTAACTTTAAGCGAGTTGGAGAGGCAGCTGTTTTCATGAGATTTCCGGGGGATCACTCGCTAAGCGACTAAAAAAAGCCCTCGTGAAAACACGGCCAACAGATGTCATGTACAGAGTAAAGCATAAAGCGTCATTGTTTTACGGCTAAAGCTCACCGTAGCTTTGGTTTCTGTTTTCGCCCTGTTATCTTCCCAAAAGTATTTCGTGTCGCCACAGAAAGTTTCGTCGGGACTAAATATTTATCGGCGACAGCAGTATCCATCAAATATTTGTTTACGGCTATTCTCAAAGCTTCCGCGGTGAACGCGAGCCAAAATCGTTCCCGAAAAATCCAGTTTATCCGTGCATATTCCACAGAGCCAAACGGTGTTGAATTTGGATGGGATGCGGTTACTTTTACACACAAGTAACAAGAGCAATTCACTGGCCACATCTCGAGTTGTTTAGCGAAGTCAATTACGTCATCGCCCAGCACGTGATAATATGAACCAATCACCGTGTGCCCATTCTCGACCGACAAAAAGGAAAAAATAAATAAATAAAAATTTGCGTTTTACCACAACACACTAGTTTCTCGCTCTCTGATTGGTCGATTTACCGTGGTAAATAAGAGTCCAGACAACGATGCTGACGCCAGCATGTCACGTTTTGCAGCGAAATACAACAAAAGTTTCTGTATATTTCTAAATGTTGTGGTAAAGAACAAATTTCCACTGGTTTGCCGTGGTGTGGACTCTTATGTACCACGATTTACGTCATCGCATGGTCAAAATGTTGTGGACTCACGAGGCGCTTCGCCGAGTGAGTCCGCACTAATTTTGACCATGTGATGACGTAAATCGTGGTAAATAAGAGTCCACACCACGGCAAACCAGTGGAAATTTATTATCTCAAGCTCGCTTGGGCCCCAGGCCCCCGCGAGCAATTAGCCATGGCGACGAACGGTGACCAACGGAAGTGACGTCAACGAGAACGTAGTCTAGAGTAGAGTTAGGCCACCCCCTACGTTTTTGTACACACCCCTCTCTGCGCATCCGCAATCTTGTTCTTCGATACGTAATGCTTCAGAAACCTAAGGGCAGGGTGTCACGCAGACATAAGTGATCGCAAGATACAGGAAATAAGTTGCAGCGCATGGGTCTTGTCTCACCTCCGCTGCCCTGATTATCAGATAAATGGCCAAGAATGCGACACGGCCTCCCCAGCACATCCGGGACCACCGCTGCTATTGTCATCCAAAAGGGATGGAAGCTCTACGTAGCTCACGTCGGTGACTCGGGAGTCGTCCTCGGAAGAACGAACAAGGTCACGGAGAAACTCGAAGCCTTGCCGCTTACTTACGAACATAAGCCCAACCTGCCTTCGGAGAAGTTTCGTATCGAGGCCTTGGGGGGTAAAGTGCTTACCAGGAATGGTACTTCACGCGTCGCCTGGGAGAGGCCCGTTTGCTTGGATCATAAAGGGCCCATCACACGAAGCACCAAGAGAGAATCTGTTCCCTTCTTGGCAGTGTCACGCGCCTTAGGTATGTTTTATAAAGTTGAACGTAATTTTATCTTGAGGGCGTTGGACGATCAACGTGATAGGCCTCCGTTATTGTTCACTGGTACAGTGCGATCTCAAATTGAAACACGCTGACCAAAATAGCCAGTAAGCAATGATTTTTTGCTTTATTTTCTCAGAGGTCGCTTCTTGTGTTCCAAGTGAAACGCTGGCGACAGCACTACGAGACAAGTTGCAAAGTACATATCACACGGTGCAAAACCACGCAAAATGAGAGACCGTTTAACTTTTCCTCCAACTTGTCTCGCATTTTTTGTTGCGTTGCAAGTTGCAAAGAGGAATGTCGCACACACAATTTCTTCTGCAACTGTCTCCCAACGGCGTTGCGTTGTAAAGTTGCAGGAAAAAAATGCCTCGTGTGACATGGCCTTAATTGGTTGGACGTGTTTTTGCTTGCCTCATTGATTGGCTTTGTGATTGCCTTGGTTTAAGTTTTCGACAGTCATCCGAAAAGCACTCTATCTCTTGTGCTTGTGTTGCTCAGGGTATTTATGTGGGGTGTGAATGGGTAGGCAACCATCATTATCTATAAGCTATCTAACGAACTGCATAATGACTAGGTTTACAGCGAGACAGAGGTTTGATCGTAAATCCAAGGCATCTCCTTTATTATTTTGATGATTCATTTGTCGTTTCTTGTTCAGGCGATCTTTGGAGTTTCGACTACTACAGAGGAGAATTCATTGTGTCACCCACACCGGACATTCGGGTCCACAAAATTGACCGGCTCACAGACAAGTTCATAGTGATCGCCTCGGACGGACTGTGGGGAGTGATGGAGCCAGACGAATCTGTTCATCTGGTGCATGCGTTTGACACTAACAGAGATTACATGGGAGGAGAGGTCTCAGAACGGTTAGAAATGAAGTTTTCTTCTGCATGCCTTCTCCGGCCACACTTTGGGCCGGTACTTTTCCCGTTTCTTTCCTTCCGTTACTTCTGTTCCCTTTCACTTTCTTTCCTCTTTTTCACTTTCCCGTCTCTTATTTCCATCCGTCCCGACATCGAAACCTTTACTCGAGATAAGCTTTCCCCCTCCCCCTCATCAAACTTAGCTCTTGTGCTCATCTCTCTAGGCTTGTGTTCAGAGCACTGTCAAGTTGGCGCGAGCGAGGACAAAGGGCAGACAACACAAGCGCTATTGTCGTGTTTTTTGAGGAAACTGAGGTTCCTCCAAAAACGGAGCAACCGGAAATAGGAAGTGAAACGGAAGTGGAAAGTGAAGACTCGGACTCGCAGTTAATGTCACAAAGTCCGGTGCAAGAGACATCGCCGAGTAAACCCGCCTTGATCCGCCATCCCGCTTTCAGGTGCTCAGGATGGGCTTCCGGCTGGCACACCCCTCAAGAATGAGTCCACTCAAATCTTTTGATTATTTTGTTCAATACTTATTTAATAAAGGGGTATTTTATCACTTGATGCTGCTATTTCTGTTTCTAGATGAAATACTGAATCTAATTTACTAAAAAACACTTTCAGAGAAGGTTGAATATCTCTTGATCTACATAGTGGAGCGGATGTGTGCAGAATTTGGGCCGAATTGTTCACTTTTGGTTAAAAGCACCAAACTTGCAGGAAATATTCATTTTCTCATATCAATAAATATCTGATATAGTGCCATCGCGAAATTTGCTACTGACTCCAGTTAAAGGGGTTTTCAAAATCGCCGCCATCTTGACCGGAAGTCAAATTCGATATTACAAAGGGTCGTAAAATTTAGACTTTAAATGTTTTTTACGAATGCTAACATGTTCATATATATTTATTATCATATCATGAGCCTGGGATTTTAAAGCAGTGTTGCAAATTTGCTACACAACGTATATTTTGGTTCGTTTTGTGTCACCTCTATCCTGAACCGGAAGTGAGAGGTGATTTGATTGGAAGTGTTATAAAGAGTTTTAAATCATGTTAACTATTCAACAATTCTTAAAGTTTGCTTTAGAGGTACTAAGCTCCTGGCATTTAGAAAATATTTTAGCTTTCCAGTCCAATAATGGAGGACGCACACAACAAAACAGTTGCTAGTGCCCTGGGGGTACTCCCATATATAAGCCATATAGGTATGAGCCGACCCAAAGGGTATCGTTTTCAAGCATTTTTAGTCTGAAAGAGGGTATCGATTTTGCCTTTTTGGTCTGAAATACGGTATCAATTTTGTCTTTTTGGTCTGGGATAGGTATGATTTTAACAGAAATATGTCGCCACGGACATTGCACGGCAAATGGAAGAAAACACAGGTTGGACATTGTTCCGAAAGGACAAAAAATCTCTAAACAAAGGTCTGAACTACTTTGGCCTGTCAATAGTGTTCGAGGTTTCCTGGTCCCCCCCTTGTCATGCATCACGCAGACAAGGGTATTATCCTGAGTATGTCCGAAAGACTCACAGGGGGTTTCATCGGGTAACCAGCCCGACTCATTGTTGCCAGGATGACATTTTTGCAACGATAACTTAGTGTAACTTCTAATTATTAGAAATAAGATAATCGTAAATATCCCCTCACTCTGTAGTGCTATGTATACACTGGAGGTTTGTTGAACAAATTTGAAGTATTTCCGATGTAGCGTGAGAAACCTATACAAGATGAAGTTTGTACGAGTGGCGCACTGAGCGAGGCTTAAACTGGAGCACTTCCTCAGGGACCGACGGTCCAGCCAGGAAGTAGTTGTTGTTTCCTAATATCCCAGAATATCGGCCTGTGCTCAATGAAATCAAAATGGCCTTCGAAAGCTAGTTATATATAAAGTCGATAAAGTCCGACATTAGGTTCAACACTTGACGTTTCTGTAAGTTGTTTAGTTTGTATTATCGAAATTTAATACGATAAAACTTTGTGTGTTATAGTTATTACGGTTTACTTTTTTTTCCAACACTAGTTCTCTTGGGGGTACTCCCATATATAAGCCATATAGGTATGTGCCGACCGAAAGGGTATCGTTTTCAAGCATTTTTAGTCTGAAATAGGGTATCGATTTTGCCTTTTTGGTCTGAAATAGGGTATCGATTGTCTTTTTGGTCTGTGATAGGTATGATTTTAACAGAAATATGTTGCCGCGGACATTCCACGGCAAATGAAAAAAAAAACAGGGCGGAAATCGTTGCAAAAGAACAAAAAATCTCTAAACAAAGGTCTGAAATAGGGTATACATTTTTAGAGTCAGGTCTGTGATAGGGTATAGAAAATCAGGTATTTCTATCTGAAATAGGGTAAGGGTTTTCAGGACCGGGCGGCACACCCCCACCCAAAATTATAATGAGTGTCCCCCCGAGACTAGATCACGTGAAATTGTTCGAAATCTATCAGCCTTCTTGATACGGATATATTCTGTTTCTTTGTTAATTAGGATTCTTTTCCGTTCTTCGTTAATTAGGCAAATAGTTAATAATGGTAATAGGACTGAGTGGAGTCCGATTCGGTCTGTAATCATACGAGTGATTACGAAATCGGACGACCGCGCTTCGCGGGAGTCTGATTTCGTAATCACGAGTATGATTACAGACCGACATCGGACGACACGAAGTCCTCTTACCAATTAATCATAAATATTACAATTTCTGAGAATGAAATGATCATATAGCTTCAGCGTCTTCTCCTGTACTATACATAAAAACAAAGCATCAAGAAGTACTTCATCGCCGATCTATTTTAACACGCGCGTACACACGGTTCGGCGTTTGTAAACACGCCGCTTGTTCGTAGTTATCTAGCTCTCAGTTATATCAACTTAAAATACTTGAGAGAAAGAAGAAGCTAATTTACCCAATGATTTGAGTTGAATGCGGATTTTTGAAGTAAAAGTAAAAAGTGTGTAAGTTCTTTACACTCAGTAAAAATCAGTAAACCCATCACGAACTCACAAATTGAAAGACAGTTTATTTCGACTTTTCAGGTTTACATTTTTTAACATAACAGGTACTTTGAAACTCAGAATACTAGTTTATTTTTTTCACAGAAGTTTACTCCAAAGCATTCAAAGGAAATATTCAAGACTGAAAAAATCTGTATCTTAGCGGGTCGGCACAGCAATTACAAACTTACCGATTTCTTGACGGCTTAATTTTCTAGGAGCGTTTGTCCATCACAGTCCATCACAACAAAGTTAAGTTTCTTCCATGATTTTGAAATGAATTAACGACGTTCATTGACATTGGCCGAGCCGTAAGTTTCAGAGTGTCTATAGCACAGCATGCTGGCGATGTCGTGAACTAAACAAACGCGCCCGACCGGCGAAAATTTCCTGTCTTCTTTCGTTACATAGTGACTGTTCACGTTCTTTGATTGACCACAAACTGTTCCTTGCATGTTAAGTTGTCCAAGAATTAACAAAATTCGCCTTTCGAGAAGCCACAAACTCACACCGGCAATCGAGTTTTCCACTGAAAATCAGTGTAACGCTGATTGGTGCATTTAAATTTCACTCTTTCTTATGATTGGTCAAGCCAACTGTCCGATTACAGAACAAAGAAGTATCCGATTACAGAACAATAGGTGTCCAATTAATGATTAATCGGGGGGTTTATGAACCAATCACATTCGAGGAAATTGTAATATTTATGATTAATTGTATGAATGCCCGGTCAAGCGGGACAAAACGGCTGGCGAGTTGAAACCATAAGAGAGTGCAGTGAGATAGAGTGAGTTAGTTTTGAACAGCCAAGGACAGAAGAGACAAGAACTCAATGTTGGACGAATGTGACGTCAAATTGTTTGTACGGAGAATTGTGGGCTGACCGATAACAAATAAAATACGCTGTGAAGTCCAACATTCTGTTCCCATGTTGATAATTGGTGCTGGAATGAACTACTTTGGCCTGTCAATAGTGTTCGAGGTTTCCTGGTCCCCCCCTTGTCATGCATCACGCAGACAAGGGTATTATCCTGAGTATGTCCGAAAGACTCACAGGGGGTTTCATCGGGTAACCAGCCCGACTCATTGTTGCCAGGATGACATTTTTGCAACGATAACTTAGTGTAACTTCTAATTATTAGAAATAAGATAATCGTAAATATCCCCTCACTCTGTAGTGCTATGTATACACTGGAGGTTTGTTGAACAAATTTGAAGTATTTCCGATGTAGCGTGAGAAACCTATACAAGATGAAGTTTGTACGAGTGGCGCACTGAGCGAGGCTTAAACTGGAGCACTTCCTCAGGGACCGACGGTCCAGCCAGGAAGTAGTTGTTGTTTCCTAATATCCCAGAATATCGGCCTGTGCTCAATGAAATCAAAATGGCCTTCGAAAGCTAGTTATATATAAAGTCGATAAAGTCCGACATCAGGTTCAACACTTGACGTTTCTGTAAGTTGTTTAGTTTGTATTTTCGAAATTTAATACGATAAAACTTTGTGTGTTATAGTTATTACGGTTTACTTTTTTTTTCCAACACTAGTTCTCTTGGGGGTACTCCCATATATAAGCCATATAGGTATGTGCCGACCGAAAGGGTATCGTTTTCAAGCATTTTTAGTCTGAAATAGGGTATCGATTTTGCCTTTTTGGTCTGAAATAGGGTATCGATTGTCTTTTTGGTCTGTGATAGGTATGATTTTAACAGAAATATGTTGCCGCGGACATTCTACGGTAAATGGAAAAAAAACAGGGCGGAAATCGTTGCAAAAGAACAAAAATCTCTAAACAAAGGTCTGAAATAGGGTATACATTTTGGAGTCGGGTCTGAAATAGGGTATACATTTTTAGAGTCAGGTCTGTAATAGGGTATAGAAAATCAAGTATTTCTGTCTGAAATAGGGTAAGGGTTTTCAGGACCGGGCGGGAGACCCCCAACCTTGCAAGGATATTAGATAATGGCGAGTGTTTGACTGTGAGAAGTCCCTGTCCTGATTATTACCCTCGCTTCGCTCGGGGATAATGTCTAATATCTAATTTCTAATGTCAAGTTTTGAATTTTTAAATGAAACAAAAAATATATACCAAAGAAGCGAGAAATGTAAATGTAACCAAAGAAATGTAACTATTAAATATAAATTTTGGCAAATGGTTTGAACCCAGGAGTGTGAACAGTAGGTTGGTTGTCATCGTCCGGGTTAGAGTAGTCTCCAGAAAGACTGTTGTTGGTGACTGACGTTTCGACTACCTGAGCGGAAGTCATCTTCAGAGTCAAGTGAAAAGTATTCGTCAGATGGCGGTATATATGTCTCTGGTTGTAGACGTGATTGGTCCGTTATGTCGGTCTATGGTTGGTCGAGTCGGCTTGGTTGTGTTTCGTTATTGGTCAGTTCATGTTCTTTTGTCCTGTTGATTAGTCTATTGTTCATTCGATTGCGTTTGATGTCATCTATCAGTCGTTTGTAAGGTGCCGGTAGTTGTTGGCATCTATTGAGTGGTTTCCGTTCTAAGTTTGTGTACCAGCTTTCCAGTGTAAGTCGTTGGTAGTAGTTGGTACTTCAGTTCAGAGTAAGGCCGGCCGGTTAGCGCCGCACACAATGCGACAGGCAGGAGTCAGTGCTGCCGGTGAATGTTGAGAGTCTTCCGCGCCGCGCCGACGACACAGGAGAACAGCCTGGAGGATGCAGATTTGTCGCTATCAATGCCAATGTGGATATTTCTGTCTGATTCTGGCCTTTTTTCAGTGCAAGATATATGTCTGATCTCATTTTCGATCAGCATTGGCGAGTTCTGCAAACGACCTAGAGCGAATTTGACAGAGAGAAGGGAAGACAGCGTGGAGTGGCCGCTGGCTTCTTTATTTAACTAATATTCTATATTTCTGTACTTAATTTTCAATACGGACCTAATTATTTTCTCTTAATTTCTCTTGTTTGTAAATGTTAAATTAAACCCAATAACATACCTAATCATTTATATTGTTATTATTATTGCTTTCATTTGTTTGAATGCACTCTCCAATCTTAAAAGACAGAAAGCAATGAAAGACCCACTGATTTAAATAGACACAAGTCATCATATTCGACTTCAAGTGGATAGGACCACGCATTGCTTCACGAATCCAGGCTAAGAGAGCAAGGCTATACTTGGATATTTAACATGTATACATTAGAAGTTTGTTAAACAACTTAGAAGTATTTCCGATGTAGTGTGAGAAACCCATACAAGGTGACGTTTGTACGAGTGGCGGATTGTGCGAGGCTTAAATTGGAGCACTTCCTCAGGGACCGGCGGTCCAGCCAGGAAGTCATGGTGAAGTTTATGAAGATAAAAAACAACAGGCTACACTGTCAGTGTTTAACTAATATTCCATATTTAACTAATATTCAAGATGGATTTGTCGACTTCAGGAAAAAATCTGGAGAGGCTTTACGTTCCAGTGGAGGATGTCAAATTGCAATCGAAACTGAGTGATGCCACTATCGTAGCTGGATATGGATGAGATGGGACCACTTTCTTCTTCACAATCCCGCGATTAATGCTGAGCCTTGCGATTTTTGGCAAAATCGTGGATGTCCACCGAGGCTTAGTAAATAGAGCTTGGGTACTGATCTCTGGCAGAACACACTTAGTGGCCGAAACGCTTGATTGGTGTGGTGAAAGTTTGTTGTTTCTACAGTTATAAAGAATATGTACGCTTTTTGAAGGAGAAAAGACACAATTGAATTAAATGTGGTGAAGGTTTCACACAGGAAAGGAAGTACCAACATATGTATTTGATGATAGGCAGGCAAAGGACAGACGTGTACAAACTGGCTGAGCTTTACAGAGTACTTCGATGCCCCGTATGTGATGACGATGGGAAAACGACAGGTATTCTCCTCTTTGTGTATTTGCAGCACATCAAGAATGATAGCTCTGCCTTCCTGAATTCTGATGGCGGAGTCCTGCTCACAGGAATACTAGATAATGGCGAGTGTTTGTCTGTAAGAAGACCAAGGAGCACCGTGAATAACACCCATTGATGTAAATAGGCACAAATAGTCATATTCAACACCAAGTGAATGGGACATGGTATTGCTTTACAAATCCGGTGTAGTGTGAAAACTTTTTACGGGGTGACATTCTTGAATAATGCTCAGTGGAGAAGGGGTAAGTTGCAGCACTTCCTGAGGGACCGGTGGTCCAGCCAGAATGTCCTCCATAGATATTTGAAGACCGGAAACACAAGGTCTACGTTAGAAGGGAAGACAGCGTGGAGTGGCCGCTGACTTCTTTATTTAACTAATATTCTATATTTCTATACTTAATTTTCAATACGGACCTAATTATTTTCTCTTAATTTCTCTTGTTTGTAAATGTTAAATTAAACCCAATAACATACCCAATCATTTATATTGTTATTATTATTATTATTATTATTATTATTGCTTTCATTTGTTTGAATGCACTCTCCAATCTTAAAAGATAGCAAGCAATGAAAGACCCACTGATTTAAATAGACACAAATCATCATATTCGACTTCAAGTGGATAGGACCACGCATTGCTTCATGAATCCAGGCTAAGAGAGCAAGGCTATACTTGGATATTTAACATGCATACATTAGAAGTTTGTTAAACAACTTTGAAGTATTTCCGATGTAGTGTGAGAAACCTATACAAGGTGACGTTTGTACGAGTGGCGCATTGAGCGAGGCTTAAATTGGAGCACTTCCTCAGGGACCGGCGGTCCAGCCAGGAAGTCATGGTGATATATATGAAGATAAAAAACAACAGGCTACACTGTCAGTGTTTAACTAATATTCTATATTTAACTAATATTCAAGATGGATTTGTCGACTTCAGGCAAAAAATCTGGAGGCTTTACGTTCCAGTGGAGGATGTCGAATTGCAATCGAAACTGAGCGATGCCACTATCGTAGCTGGATATGGATGAGTTGGGACCACTTTCTTCTTCACAATCCCGCGATCAACGCTGAGCCTTGCGATTTTAGGCAAAATCGTGGATGTCCCCCGAGGACTGGTAAATAGAGCTTGGGTACTGATCTCTGGCAGAACGCACTTAGTGGCCGAAACGCTTGATTGGTGTGGTGAAAGTTTGTTGTTTCTACAGTTATAAAGAATATGTACGCTTTTTGAAGGAGAAAAGACACAATTGAATTAAATGTGAGTAAGGTGATAATGTGAGTAAGGCCGGCCGGTTAGCGCCGCACACAATGCGACAGGCAGGAGTCAGTGCTGCCGGTGAATGTTGAGAGTCTTCCGCGCCGCGCCGACGACACAGGAGAACAGCCTGGAGGATGCAGATTTGTCGCTATCAATGCCAATGTCGATATTTCTGTCTGATTCTGGCCGTTTTTCAGTGCAAGATATATGTCTGATCTCATTTTCGATCAGCATTGGCGAGTTCTGCAAACGACCTAGAGCGAATTTGACAGAGAGACAGACAGAGAAACGAGTGGTAGTCATTTTCAAATCATACAGTTCGCTAAAGAAATCGGGAAAAAATCTGGAGAGGCTTTACGTTCCAGATGAGGATGTCAAATTGCAATCCAAACTGAGTGATGCCACTATCGTAGCTGGATATGGATGAGATGGGACCACTTTCTTCTTCACAATCCCGCGATTAATGCTGAGCCTTGCGATTTTTGGCAAAATCGTGGATGTCCACCGAGGTTTAGTAAATAGAGCTTGGGTACTGATCTCTGGCAGAACACACTTAGTGGCCGAAACGCTTGATTGGTGTGGTGAAAGTTTGTTGTTTCTACAGTTATAAAGAATATGTACGCTTTTTGAAGGAGAAAAGACACAATTGAATTAAATGTGGTGAAGGTTTCACACAGGAAAGGAAGTACCAACATATGTATTTGATGATAGGCAGGCAAAGGACAGACGTGTACAAACTGGCTGAGCTTTACAGAGTACTTCGATGCCCCGTATGTGAAACGACAGGTATTCTCTTTGTGTATTTGCAGCACATCAAGAATGATAGCTCTGCCTTCCTGAATTCTGATGGCGGAGTCCTGCTCACAGGAATACTAGATAATGGCGAGTGTTTGTCTGTAAGAAGACCCTGTCGTGATTATCGTCTAGCAGTTAATCGTACCATTAAACGGACAAAGAGAATATGACTAAACTGGCCAACAAGACCAGGCTCGAAGATGAGACTTTACTCAAATTTGCTCAAGGTGAGGGGAAGCCAAAGAGGGGCGAAGACCTGAAGATTATATATCTTATTCAGTCCACATTCAGGTTGTGGCCACAGCAGAAGGATGAACTTGGGTGGAAGGTGGAAACCAACGGCGATTTCCCGCAATTTTTGCTCCAACGTGGTGCTGACGATACTTTCTTGTCAAGTATCCAGACCACAGCACCTCTTAAGTGTGTAGGTTTTAGATATTTTTTCCATTCTCTGAATAATTGTATTGAGAGTTTTTTTTTTTATACGTGTTCTCTATTTTTGTCACAGGCAGACGTTACCACAGCCCATCTGCCAATCCATTCCGGCAGACACAAGAATGGTGCCGGAGGCCTGAGGATCTGGCACCGATGGTGGATTCTAAAATGAGTCGGCCTGGAACCATCAGGGCAGGTTTAAGTTCGGTTGGGAAATTCTGCGAGTTCGTGGTTAGATAATGGCGAGTGTTTACCTGTGAGAAGTCCGTCGTGATTATTATCCTCGCTTCGCTCGAGGATAATGTCTAATATCTAATTTTTAATGTCAAGTTTTGAATTTTTAAATGAAACAAAAAAATATATACCAAAGAAGCGACTTCCTGTCCCTTTCCTAAAATGTAACTATTAAATATACATTTTAATATTTATTTTTTAATTTGTAAATGCAACAAAAACATAATTTTCTAAATGGTCTCTGGGAGACAAAAATGATGGTATGTCTCCTCCAGGTGTACAAAAGATAAGAATGAAGTGTGTAAGGGCCAGCTCCGCAACCATCAAGAAGACCACATATCTAGTAACCCTTAACGTTCTGCATTGACAAGAGACAACGATTTGCTGTCTTAAGATGCTTCAGGTATTACTATTGTTATTATTATTATTATTAATTCCACAAATTACTTCTCCTTCTAGCTGTGAACAGCTACAGGAGGACTTGCTACATGCTTCAGACTGATGCAAGAGCTGGTCAGTAACCTTGAAGACCGAGAAACGTAAAGTGCTTCACATTTCTAGAAAAAGAGACCAGTCTGCCTCCCACGTGTATTCCCTCGATGGTGCAAGGCTGCCAGCGATTATTCAACATAAACATTTAGGGGTTTGGCTATAAAACACCCTGTCTTGGGACTACCATATTACTTCCATCTGCAGCAAAGCCAAAAAGATTTTAGGCTCATTAAGAATGCTTCCTCGTAAACATCCACCAAAGCCGCGAAAAGGCGATCAACCACAGAAAGGGAAAGCTTGTTTAAACGAAAGTTATCCTGTGTATCTTTAAATACAAGGAGCACCGTGAATAACACCCATTGATGTAAATAGGCATAAGATATTTAACATGCATACATTAGAAGTTTGTTAAACAACTTTGAAGTATTTCCGATGTAGTGTGAGAAACCTATACAAGGTGACGTTTGTACGAGTGGCGCATTGAGCGAGGCTTAAATTGGAGCACTTCCTCAGGGACCGGCGGTCCAGCCAGGAAGTCATGGTGATATATATGAAGATAAAAAACAACAGGCTACACTGTCAGTGTTTAACTAATATTCCATATTTAACTAATATTCAAGATGGATTTGTCGACTTCAGGCAAAAAATCTGGAGGCTTTACGTTCCAGTGGAGGATGTCAAATTGCAATCGAAACTGAGCGATGCCACTATCGTAGCTGGATATGGATGAGATGGGACCACTTTCTTCTTCACAATCCCGCGATCAACGCTGAGCCTTGCGATTTTAGGCAAAATCGTGGATGTCCCCCGAGGACTGGTAAATAGAGCTTGGGTACTGATCTCTGGCAGAACGCACTTAGTGGCCCAAATGCTTGATTGGTGTGGTGAAAGTCTGTTGTTCCTATAGTTATAAAGAATATGTACGCATTTTGAAGGAGAAAAGACACAATTGAATTAAATGTGAAGGTTTCACACAGGAAAGGAAGTACCAACATATGTATTTGATGATAGGCAAGCAAAGGACAGACGTGTACAAACTGGCTGAGCTTTACAGAGTACTTCGATGCCCCGTATGTGACGATGGGAAAACGACAGGTATTCTCCTCTTTGTTATTTGCAGCACATCAAGAATGATAGCTCTGCCTTCCTGAATTCTGATGGCGGAGTCCTGCTCACAGGAATACTAGATAATGGCGAGTGTTTGTCTGTAAGAAGTCCCTGTCGTGATTATCGTCTAGCAGTTAATCGTACCATTAAACGGACAAAGAGAATATGACTAAACTGGCCAACAAGACCAGGCTCGAAGATGAGACTTTACTCAAATTTGCTCAAGGTGAGGGGAAGCCAAAGAGGGGCGAAGACCTGAAGATTATATATCTTATTCAGTCCACATTCAGGTTGTGGCCACAGCAGAAGGATGAACTTGGGTGGAAGGTGGAAACCAACGGCGATTTCCCGCAATTTTTGCTCCAACGTGGTGCTGACGATACTTTCTTGTCAAGTATCCAGACCACAGCACCTCTTAAGTGTGTAGGTTTTAGATATTTTTTCCATTCTCTGAATAATTGTATTGAGAGTTTTTTTTTTATACGTGTTCTCTATTTTTGTCACAGGCAGACGTTACCACAGCCCATCTGCCAATCCATTCCGGCAGACACAAGAATGGTGCCGGAGGCCTGAGGATCTGGCACCGATGGTGGATTCTAAAATGAGTCGGCCTGGAACCATCAGGGCAGGTTTAAGTTCGGTTGGGAAATTCTGCGAGTTCGTGGTTAGATAATGGCGAGTGTTTACCTGTGAGAAGTCCGTCGTGATTATTATCCTCGCTTCGCTCGAGGATAATGTCTAATATCTAATTTTTAATGTCAAGTTTTGAATTTTTAAATGAAACAAAAAAATATATACCAAAGAAGCGACTTCCTGTCCCTTTCCTAAAATGTAACTATTAAATATACATTTTAATATTTATTTTTTAATTTGTAAATGCAACAAAAACATAATTTTCTAAATGGTCTCTGGGAGACAAAAATGATGGTATGTCTCCTCCAGGTGTACAAAAGATAAGAATGAAGTGTGTAAGGGCCAGCTCCGCAACCATCAAGAAGACCACATATCTAGTAACCCTTAACGTTCTGCATTGACAAGAGACAACGATTTGCTGTCTTAAGATGCTTCAGGTATTACTATTGTTATTATTATTATTATTAATTCCACAAATTACTTCTCCTTCTAGCTGTGAACAGCTACAGGAGGACTTGCTACATGCTTCAGACTGATGCAAGAGCTGGTCAGTAACCTTGAAGACCGAGAAACGTAAAGTGCTTCACATTTCTAGAAAAAGAGACCAGTCTGCCTCCCACGTGTATTCCCTCGATGGTGCAAGGCTGCCAGCGATTATTCAACATAAACATTTAGGGGTTTGGCTATAAAACACCCTGTCTTGGGACTACCATATTACTTCCATCTGCAGCAAAGCCAAAAAGATTTTAGGCTCATTAAGAATGCTTCCTCGTAAACATCCACCAAAGCCGCGAAAAGGCGATCAACCACAGAAAGGGAAAGCTTGTTTAAACGAAAGTTATCCTGTGTATCTTTAAATACAAGGAGCACCGTGAATAACACCCATTGATGTAAATAGGCATAAGATATTTAACATGCATACATTAGAAGTTTGTTAAACAACTTTGAAGTATTTCCGATGTAGTGTGAGAAACCTATACAAGGTGACGTTTGTACGAGTGGCGCATTGAGCGAGGCTTAAATTGGAGCACTTCCTCAGGGACCGGCGGTCCAGCCAGGAAGTCATGGTGATATATATGAAGATAAAAAACAACAGGCTACACTGTCAGTGTTTAACTAATATTCTATATTTAACTAATATTCAAGATGGATTTGTCGACTTCAGGCAAAAAATCTGGAGGCTTTACGTTCCAGTGGAGGATGTCGAATTGCAATCGAAACTGAGTGATGCCACTATCGTAGCTGGATATGGATGAGTTGGGACCACTTTCTTCTTCACAATCCCGCGATCAACGCTGAGCCTTGCGATTTTAGGCAAAATCGTGGATGTCCCCCGAGGACTGGTAAATAGAGCTTGGGTACTGATCTCTGGCAGAACGCACTTAGTGGCCCAAATGCTTGATTGGTGTGGTGAAAGTCTGTTGTTCCTATAGTTATAAAGAATATGTACGCATTTTGAAGGAGAAAAGACACAATTGAATTAAATGTGAAGGTTTCACACAGGAAAGGAAGTACCAACATATGTATTTGATGATAGGCAAGCAAAGGACAGACGTGTACAAACTGGCTGAGCTTTACAGAGTACTTCGATGCCCCGTATGTGACGATGGGAAAACGACAGGTATTCTCCTCTTTGTTATTTGCAGCACATCAAGAATGATAGCTCTGCCTTCCTGAATTCTGATGGCGGAGTCCTGCTCACAGGAATACTAGATAATGGCGAGTGTTTGTCTGTAAGAAGTCCCTGTCGTGATTATCGTCTAGCAGTTGATCGTACCATTAAACGGACAAAGAGAATATGACTAAACTGGCCAACAAGACCAGGCTCGAAGATGAGACTTTACTCAAATTTGCTCAAGGTGAGGGGAAGCCAAAGAGGGGCGAAGACCTGAAGATTATATATCTTATTCAGTCCACATTCAGGTTGTGGCCACAGCAGAAGGATGAACTTGGGTGGAAGGTGGAAACCAACGGCGATTTCCCGCAATTTTTGCTCCAACGTGGTGCTGACGATACTTTCTTGTCAAGTATCCAGACCACAGCACCTCTTAAGTGTGTAGGTTTTAGATATTTTTTCCATTCTCTGAATAATTGTATTGAGAGTTTTTTTTTTATACGTGTTCTCTATTTTTGTCACAGGCAGACGTTACCACAGCCCATCTGCCAATCCATTCCGGCAGACACAAGAATGGTGCCGGAGGCCTGAGGATCTGGCACCGATGGTGGATTCTAAAATGAGTCGGCCTGGAACCATCAGGGCAGGTTTAAGTTCGGTTGGGAAATTCTGCGAGTTCGTGGTTAGATAATGGCGAGTGTTTACCTGTGAGAAGTCCGTCGTGATTATTATCCTCGCTTCGCTCGAGGATAATGTCTAATATCTAATTTTTAATGTCAAGTTTTGAATTTTTAAATGAAACAAAAAAATATATACCAAAGAAGCGACTTCCTGTCCCTTTCCTAAAATGTAACTATTAAATATACATTTTAATATTTATTTTTTAATTTGTAAATGCAACAAAAACATAATTTTCTAAATGGTCTCTGGGAGACAAAAATGATGGTATGTCTCCTCCAGGTGTACAAAAGATAAGAATGAAGTGTGTAAGGGCCAGCTCCGCAACCATCAAGAAGACCACATATCTAGTAACCCTTAACGTTCTGCATTGACAAGAGACAACGATTTGCTGTCTTAAGATGCTTCAGGTATTACTATTGTTATTATTATTATTATTAATTCCACAAATTACTTCTCCTTCTAGCTGTGAACAGCTACAGGAGGACTTGCTACATGCTTCAGACTGATGCAAGAGCTGGTCAGTAACCTTGAAGACCGAGAAACGTAAAGTGCTTCACATTTCTAGAAAAAGAGACCAGTCTGCCTCCCACGTGTATTCCCTCGATGGTGCAAGGCTGCCAGCGATTATTCAACATAAACATTTAGGGGTTTGGCTATAAAACACCCTGTCTTGGGACTACCATATTACTTCCATCTGCAGCAAAGCCAAAAAGATTTTAGGCTCATTAAGAATGCTTCCTCGTAAACATCCACCAAAGCCGCGAAAAGGCGATCAACCACAGAAAGGGAAAGCTTGTTTAAACGAAAGTTATCCTGTGTATCTTTAAATACAAGGAGCACCGTGAATAACACCCATTGATGTAAATAGGCATAAGATATTTAACATGCATACATTAGAAGTTTGTTAAACAACTTTGAAGTATTTCCGATGTAGTGTGAGAAACCTATACAAGGTGACGTTTGTACGAGTGGCGCATTGAGCGAGGCTTAAATTGGAGCACTTCCTCAGGGACCGGCGGTCCAGCCAGGAAGTCATGGTGATATATATGAAGATAAAAAACAACAGGCTACACTGTCAGTGTTTAACTAATATTCTATATTTAACTAATATTCAAGATGGATTTGTCGACTTCAGGCAAAAAATCTGGAGGCTTTACGTTCCAGTGGAGGATGTCGAATTGCAATCGAAACTGAGTGATGCCACTATCGTAGCTGGATATGGATGAGTTGGGACCACTTTCTTCTTCACAATCCCGCGATCAACGCTGAGCCTTGCGATTTTTGGCAAAATCGTGGATGTCCCCCGAGGACTGGTAAATAGAGCTTGGGTACTGATCTGATGACATTTGATGTCATTTGCATGTGCCAGCCGTCGGCAAAATTCGCGGCGGACTGGTGCCGAATTTTAAATTTCTGCAGGTATTTTAGAATTTTAGAACAGATGGTCTTCGTCAGATCATTTATTTACAAAACTCTAAACCAATTACAATAAGTTTGACGTACGGAATGGCTAAAGTGAAACGCGATCATTTCCGGCGAGGAAGGTTTCCCGGAAAAAGCCTGTTTTCAACACAAGATGAAAAAAAGGTGGGGGAAGGCAGTGTGGCCGAGTGGTTTATTTGTTTATTTGCAGCACATCAAGAATGATGACTCTGCCTTCCTGAATTCTGATGGCGGAGTCCTTCTTGCAGGGATATTAGATAATGGCGTGTAGGTTTTAGATATTTTTTCCATTCTCTGAATAATTGTATTGAGAGTTTTTTTTTATACGTGTTCTCTATTTTTGTCACAGGTAGACGTTACCACAGCCCATTTGCCAATCCACTCCGGCAGACACAAGAATGGCGTTGGAAACCATGAACAGATATGATCGAGTACGTAAGGTTAAAATTATTATTTCAATATATTTATAATAATGCCTGCATTTTGCTCCTTTTCCTCTGCTGCGTATTTTATTGAACTGTTGGACCTCTTTGCCTTCAAGATTTCTGAAGTCACATTAATTGATGATTTAATATGCAGCACATCCAAATTCTGTGGGGTGACATGAAAGAGGCAGTCAGGAAGGTCTATAAGAAAGAAACCTTGGTTCTAAGTGGAGATGGAAGGATGGACTCTCAAGGACATAGTACCAAATACTGTGTTTATTCTTGATGAATCATGACACGGATGTGATAATCGATATCGAGGTAGTTTAAAACGAGAGGTTGGAGGTTCAGTTCAGAGGCTAGTTTTAAAGAGGTTACTTGAAAGGATAGTGGAATCCTACAACTTAGGAGAGGTAGTCACTGATGCATCAGGAGTGATCATCAAACTAAATCCATGACATCAAAGGTACACGATTGTACAGTGTAGTATTCAATGTAATTTATGATAGTACTGCTGGGTTGAATAAGGTTCAGCAAGTCTCTCAACCCCAAGAAATATTATGTACTTGTTTATTCAGCATGAGTAGAATGCTAAATAATGATAATGATAGTTTATTTTGAACTTTATATTGTACATGTACTGGGTATGTGACCTTGTAGTTTGTATTTCTGTTCAACAGAAAAATACAGCGAAAAGCTGCCAGAATTGTTCCATTCATAGGACATCTAGTACACGGCCTGTAAATTGACTGCCTCATTGACAGAGATACATCATATTTTTCAGAGTTTGGAAAAAACTTTTGTGTTTGGTTGACCTTGGTTGTCCCATGCAATTTTCAATGTTTCCTTAAAGCCATAGATTGTCCAGAGCAACCGTCAGTTTGAACCATGCTTTTATGTACATGTTACAGAATTTAGACTTTTGCCAGTGTCCATAATGTATTCACTGAAATGGAATGATATAGAATATACCATACAATTTGTCTTGTTGTGAGTTATGAACAGCTGTAAACAGTGACCAAATTCCCTTTTTCTACACAGGCATCAAAGACTAAAGGTTGCCAACAGCTTGCAAAGTGGATAGATTTCATTCACAATCATTTTTTGTACTGCTGTTAAAGTGCAATGGTGATGAGGAAAGATTGAGGGTTTGTTAGGAAATGGCAAACACCAGATATTTAGTGCTCTTTGGTTCAATTTATGGTACAAAAAATGGACAGATTTGTATGTGAACATGTGCTGAAGAAGAGTGATTCACAAATATTATTAATTTAAGTTCATAACAATAATAAACCAGTTGATCTGGTTCCTGACGAGTGCAATACACTCCCATCTTTGCACTCGTTTTGGCCAGTATTTGCACTCAAAAATGTGAAGTCGTGTAATAAATTATTTTAAGTATTTATTGATACTAGTACATGTATGTATTATTTCATAGTCATTTATTTTCAGAGTGCAAGATTAGCCTCACTAAATTGGCATTAGGAAAATAATGTAATTTATTGCTGCAGTTTTGCTGTTTTGAATTAGTTGTTTAGCTGGTATACATAATGTTCAGGAAAGATTTACTGCACTAGCAGCTGGTGTGAGCAGAAAAAATTGCCCTCTAAACAAGTTGGAATTAATAGATAGCACTGACAGAGACTGTTAAATACAGTATGTAGAAATTGAGTCCTGGATGCCTTCATAGACTCAAGGTCAATAATCAATTTGCAAGCCAGTATACTAACTGTACATCATTAAGTGAAAAGAATCAATTTGTATTTACCACTGACAGTTAGAAAAGTGTTTGAGTGGTGTTACGAGAATTGAAAGTTTAATAAGTTTATATTTGAGCAAGCAAATCCTATACAGTTCCACAATAATATTGCTAGTGAGATACTATTCCAGCTGTTATTACCACCAACACCAACCCCCCCCCCCCCATTGCCAACCACAGAACACACTTGATAACATTCTTAATATTATAGACTTCAGTGCTTTGTTTTATTTTCCACAGGTCCAAAAATATCAATGGGAGAAACATGAAGTTCACTGAGCCCAATTGGAAAAAGTACCTTTCTGTGATAAGAAGAGTTAGTTTACCCATATGACATAAGAAATGAGACATTTTAAGAGAAGAATGTCAATATGGTAATACTCTGATCATGCTCATCTTGTATCTCACAGCATCTTACATTGATAGAGAATGTGCTTATCTGACTCTCTTTTGTCTAATATTCTGTAGAATTATTGTATATTTTATAATGCATTTTTCCATTTTCACTTACAGAACTTCTTATTTTTTCAATATGTTGGGGAGTATAGGGTTATATTTTCCTGGCATGGGATTTTGTGCTTTTGTACATGTACCAGGCAACACATGCAACAATTGAGAACTTCTGAGAAGTACAGTATATTATGTAACCCACTTGAGAAGTATGTATACATTTTACCTATGAATGTAGTGCAAAAACTGACTTGACTTGTATAATTACGGGACAAAATAAATTACTGTGAAATGGACATGGCATAATTTTGTGTGAAAGAGAATATTATCATGATGAGAACCAATGAAATAGGGTATATATTTATGGAGTCAGGTCTAAAATGGGTATAGTAAGTCAGATATTTTGGTCTGAAATAGGGTAAGGGGTTTTCAGGTCCAGGCGGCACACCACCACCCAAAATTATGATGAGTACTCTCCGGAATGGGACACATGCCAGTATCATGTAAATGCTAATATAGTGTCATCCGCCTTTAATTACATTATATAATATTGAGATGTGTAGTGAAAGCATACAGTACATGAGAGCTCTAAGCAGTGTCATACATAATCGATTACTTGGGCGTGGGACCTCTGCGAATATCGTATTTCTAGTATATGTATTCCTATGTATTCCCGTGTATTCCCATGTATTCCTATGTATTCCATACATGAGAGCTCTACCCAGCAGTGTCATATGTAATCGATTAGGGCGTGGGGCTTCTGCGAATATCGTATTTCTAGTAAGTTATTCTATTATCCACGTGTTTGGCGAAAACCCATGTAGGAACAACTCACCAATATTTTATCCTTGTCACAAATTTCCTCCACTATAACATTGAGTCTACTTGGCCCACGTACCTCAATATGTCTGGAAGATACGCTGCAAATGAGGTCCAAATGTCATTCAGTGGATTTGTACCTTTTCCAGTCGCCATTTTTTTCCGACACTTGTTTCCAGTCCCCCTTGTGTCCCGAGGTGGGGACTGGAACAGGGAGCGAAATTGGTTTAATCCCCCACCCCCACGGGGACAGATCGTTGTTCAAAACGGGCCCGGTTACTAAGCTAAAAAAGAGATGGTCGCAATGTTATTGTCAGCTTATCATACGTTCTCACAGTGTCGCTATTTACTGGAGGCTAAAGAACTATTCGAAGCTTAAAGGTACGATATTTTAAAATGCTTTCTACGTGTTTAATCAACTTTTGTTGTTCAAAAATGAAGCTTTATGGCGTGCAGCCCAAAACTCTATCATGGTTCTCAGGATAACTGTCGCAGCGATCACAAAGAACCATGGTAAATGGCGTTCTTTCTGATTCTAATGTAGTCACATGTGGCATCCCACAGGGGTCCATACTGGGCCCCTTGCCTTTCCTCCTGTACATCAATGACTTACCAAACTCTAATCTAGAATCAAATGTTCGTATGTACACGGATGACACAAGTCTCACATATGCCTCTAACAGCCTGGATGAGTTATCCCACACTATCAATAACGACCTTAAAAATGTACATGCTTGGCTCAGTGCGAATAGACTTAGTCTGAATATCACGAAAACTAAGTGTAGTGTTTTGGGTACACGCCAGAGGCTTGGTCTGATCCCAGAAAATCCGGATATCAGCATAAATGGTTGCCAAATAGAAAGGGTCAAAACCTACAAATGTCTAGGCGTATATATTGATGGGTTAATCACATGGGAATCTCACATCAATATTATCTCTAAAAAAGTTGCAAAAGGTTTAGGTGTTTTGAGAAGACTCCGGCTATTTGTACCGAGAAATACACTAATCACTATTTACAATTCTTTAATTGCTCCCTACCTAGACTATTGTAGTTCTGTATGGGGCTCAATGGGCAAATGTTTATCCCAAAAGGCCCAGAAACTCCAAAATAGGGCAGCCAGAATCATTACTCACTCAATTTATGACACCAGATCGAAAGATATTTTCAACAACCTAGGCTGGAAAGACCTGGCAGAAAGACGCCGCCAGCAACTAGCTACCATTATGTTTAAAACCATGAATAACCAGGTTCCACAATATATTTCTCAACTATTTACTAAAACTAGTGATATACATGCATATGGCCTGCGCCGATCTGGTGATAGTCTTTTTATACCAAGACCTAATACTGAAGCCTTAAAAAATGCTTTTCATACAGAGGGGCTATACTATGGAACAGTCTATCTAAAGACCAATGCAATACTTCTGGTATTGCACAGTTTATTAACCAGGTATACGTTATAGATTAATAAACTTTTATTTGTAGGCTGTAAATATTATAGGTATTTTTAGCATACTAGCCATAGATTTTAAATAATTAGGCAATTACTAAGTTAATTATATAGATTTTAAGTATTTTGTAATATATTTTATATTGTTATATTATCATATTCACGGCTCTCCAGAAGAGCATCTGTAAGTTTCTTAATTACATATGATGATGAGACACTGTGATGAAATAAAGAATATGATGATGATGAGTCGTTTCAAAATCGAATTTTGAATACAGCTGTTACATGATCAATTTCAGCTGTTTTTGGTGACAGGGTTCCTTTCACCACAAAGCTGAATGCCAAAGAACACAGTTCAGGATTTACAGTCATTTCTCTTCTTTGTTTATTTAAAGCACATCAGGAATAATGACCCTGCCTTAATGAACACTGATGCTGGAGTCCTTCTTGCAGGAATATTAGAAAATGGTGAGCGTTTGTCTGTAAGAAGTCCCTGTCCCTCGTTAGGGAGGTTAAATGATTTGACTTCACTCGTTTCTCTGTCTGTCAAACTCGCTCCAGGCTGTTCTCCTTATGTCGTCGGCGCAGAAGACTTGAGACATTGACCAGGACTGCCTCTCCCATGGTGTGCGCTAATGCCCTAATAAGCCCAGGTAAGGTGATTGCTATCTCATGTGACAGACATCAGGGCTTGTTTCTGCCACAGTGTAGCTTAGTGGTCAGTACTTACCAAATCCCTGCTATGTCGCTTGCAGAACTACCCAATGCTGATTGAAAATGGTTCCATGATTTGGAACAATGCAATAGTCATTCTTTCGAAGGAGTTGCTGTCTCTGATGTGACCTGAGTAGGTACGTACGTACGAAAGCGATCGGCCGGCCTGAGCAGCATGCACCTAACCATGCATCTGCTCAGAACCCTTAGAACGCTTCTCTCTTAGAACCCCTTAGCCGGCTTCGCCAGGCACCCTATAATAACCCTAACTTGTTAGACCTGTACAGGCTAACTCGGCGCAAACTCCTATGTACTCAGAACAAAGTTCAGGATTTACAGTCATTTCTCTTCTTTGTTTATTTAAAGCACATCAGGAATAATGACTCTGCCTTAATGAACACTGATGCTGGAGTCCTTCTTGCAGGAATATTAGAAAATGGTGAGCGTTTGTCTGTAAGAAGTCCCTGTCCCTCCTTAAGGAGGTTAAATGATTTGACTTCACTCGTTTTTCTGTCTGTCAAACTCGCTCCAGGCTGTTCTCCTTATGTCATCGGCGCGGAAGACTCTCAACATTCACCGGCAGCACTGACTCCTGCCTGTCGCATTGTGTGCGGCGCTAACCGGCCGGCCGGCCTTACTCGCGCGGTGACCAGGTAACGTGACTGCTATCTGATGTGACAGACATACGTACATTCATTCATACATACATACATACACATACATACCTAACTCGGGGCTACCGAAATTAGTAGCATAGAGACTAACCCTATATCTTCAATCTCTCTATGTGCTGCATTCACTCTTTACGTACAGAGGGTTAGCTTAAATGATTTGAAAATGACTACCACTCGTTTCTCTGTCTGTCTCTCTGTCCAAATCCCTCCAGGTCGCGGTTTCCAGGATGTTCTCCTGTGTCGTCGGCGCGGAAGACACTCTCAACATTCACATTGTGTGCATTGTGTGCGGCGCTAACCGGCCGGCCGGCCTTACTCGCGCGGTGACCAGGTAACGTGACTGCTATCTGATGTGACAGACATACGTACATTCATTCATACATACATACATACATACATACATACATACACATACATACCTAACTCGGGGCTACCGAAATTAGTAGCATAGAGACTAACCCTATATCTCAATCTCTCTATGTGCTGCATTCACTCTTTACGTACAGAGGGTTAGCAGCTTAAATGATTTGGAAAATGACTACCACTCGTTTCTCTGTCTGTCTCTCTGTCCAAATCCCTCCAGGTCGCGGTTTCCAGGATGTTCTCCTGTGTCGTCGGCGCGGAAGACACTCTCAACATTCACATTGTGTGCATTGTGTGCGGCGCTAACCGGCCGCCGGCCTTACTCGCGCGGTGACCAGGTAACGTGACTGCTATCTGATGTGACAGACATACGTACATTCATTCATTCATTCATTCATGCATACATACAGACAGACATCAGGGCTTCTTACCACCGAAATTAGTAGTACATAGAGACTAACCCTATATCTTCAATCTCTCTATGTGCTGCATTCACTGTTTACGTACGTTAAGGAGCTTAATGGTTTGAAAATGACTAACACTCGTTTCTCTGTCTGTCTCTCTGTCCAAATCCCAGCTCCAGGTCGCGGTTTCCAGGCTGTTCTCCTGTGTCGTCGGCGCGGCGGTTAGGTTAGACACTCTCAACATTCACCCTGTCGCATTCATTGTGTGCGGCGCTAACCGGCCTTACTCGCGCGGTGACCAGGTAACGTGACTGCTATCTGATGTGACAGACATACGTACATTCATTCATTCATTCATTCATGCATTACATACAGACAGACATCAGGGCTTCTTACCACCGAAATTAGTAGTACATAGAGACTAACCCTATATCTTCAATCTCTCTATGTGCTGCATTCACTGTTTACGTACGTTAAGGAGCTTAAATGGTTTGAAAATGACTAACACTCGTTTCTCTGTCTGTCTCTCTGTCCAAATCCCAGCTCCAGGTCGCGGTTTCCAGGCTGTTCTCCTGTGTCGTCGGCGCGGCGGTTAGGTTAGACACTCTCAACATTCACCCTGTCGCATTCATTGTGTGCGGCGCTAACCGGCCTTACTCGCGCGGTGACCAGGTAACGTGACTGCTATCTGATGTGACAGACATACGTACATTCATTCATTCATTCATTCATGCATACATACAGACAGACATCAGGGCTTCTTACCACCGAAATTAGTAGTACATAGAGACTAACCCTATATCTTCAATCTCTCTATGTGCTGCATTCACTGTTTACGTACGTTAAGGAGCTTAAATGGTTTGAAAATGACTAACACTCGTTTCTCTGTCTGTCTCTCTGTCCAAATCCCAGCTCCAGGTCGCGGTTTCCAGGCTGTTCTCCTGTGTCGTCGGCGCGGCGGTTAGGTTAGACACTCTCAACATTCACCCTGTCGCATTCATTGTGTGCGGCGCTAACCGGCCTTACTCGCGCGGTGACCAGGTAACGTGACTGCTATCTGATGTGACAGACATACGTACATTCATTCATTCATTCATTCATGCATACATACAGACAGACATCAGGGCTTCTTACCACCGAAATTAGTAGTACATAGAGACTAACCCTATATCTTCAATCTCTCTATGTGCTGCATTCACTGTTTACGTACGTTAAGGAGCTTAAATGGTTTGAAAATGACTAACACTCGTTTCTCTGTCTGTCTCTCTGTCCAAATCCCAGCTCCAGGTCGCGGTTTCCAGGCTGTTCTCCTGTGTCGTCGGCGCGGCGGTTAGGTTAGACACTCTCAACATTCACCCTGTCGCATTCATTGTGTGCGGCGCTAACCGGCCTTACTCGCGCGGTGACCAGGTAACGTGACTGCTATCTGATGTGACAGACATACGTACATTCATTCATTCATTCATGCATACATACAGACAGACA